>JANFAE010000372.1:0-108577 GCA_024613145.1 Pisolithus marmoratus
AGGATCATAGCTGCAACAGCAGCTGGATGGGCGTGCTCTTGGCTCCATCTGAAGTATACATCTATCCGTGTTTGGATGAGTATCTTTTTGTCCCATACCGCTCAAATCACATTACCTGAATCAACGTCAACAGCGCCCATCGATGGATATGTGCTGCTACGTTGGAGAAGCCTGCGGGACTTGTCGATTCACTCCATAATTTTGATCTCTCCTATTCTTCTCAACTCCTCACGAACACGAGCACTGAGCTGATCGCGTTGCCGGACGAGTGGATTTGGCACATCATATGATGCAGCGTATGATAAGCTTGACGATATATGAGCTTCATGGGCCCGGATGGCATCATTCAACGAGGATAAGGGGGTCCAGCCTCAGGTGTACGAGTATCGTGTAATCAATAGCTTGGTGAGTTGCATACTCGAGAGATTGAGAAGTTGGTGGAGTGGTGGAAAGCCAGCGGACCACATACGAGAAGGACAGAATCCACTGGTTATCGTGATGAGAAGATGGTTGAGTTCATCCATGGAAGCTTCCAGCACCATTGTTTGATCGGTCAACAGAGCTGATTGAACGTTCGGAGACCGAGGTATCCCAGGTCCTATACCTGTGGTGGAGAGTTGCAGAGTATGCTCCGAGGCATGCCCTAGGCTCTGGATGCCTCAAATGGCTCCACCACTGGATTATGGGCATCTGCCAAAGCAAACTTATCAACCGCTTGTGTCGGAAAGTAGAGTGATTGGAAACCCATGCCACCCATCACCGGCTGTGAGCCATGTGCCGACTGGGAGCTTTGTTCCCTGCACCCCACAGCATGGCAAGTGCACAAATACAGCCTACCCTTCTGCATCAATTTCAGATAGCACGTGCAACACGAAGTGCGATGGCGGACTCCCAGTGGAAACTCGTGATATGCAAAGCTACCCAGAGCGATGTTTGCAACTATTGTTTGTATGTATTGGTGTGTTAGGATTCGGTCCGAGTGATTGTCTAGATGTCACAATGGTGGTGACAGAAACGGTCGGGGCAGATCCTGGTGAATTTCGATGGACCAGCGGAAATTAATAGGTGAAGGACGTTTCCTGCTCGACGTAGATGATGGCAAACTCCAACTTAGCAGTAGACCTGCTATGCATATTTAAGGACTTGCACAGCCTTTACATGGCCCCTGCCGATAATGCACTATGCAAGGTACACACGGTCGAGCAGGCACCCCTACCGGAGGTTGCGCTCCACCTACACCAGCATAAAGGAATATTATCCCCTTGGTGCATTGACCTTCATCGCAAGTTGGAGGAAGACCGCGTGAGAAATCAATTCGAAGTAGATATGGCATACGGTACGAAACCAAACTCACTAGAAGTTGCTGATTTCGTGCAGTAAATTTCCTGCTGGAATGACCTGCAAATCCAACCCGTACTCTGCAGACGAGTCTAGCCATGACGGCCAATATTTCGTGTCCGAACAGCTGTATCCACGAGTCAGACTTGTCTCTTTTTCAATGTGCCATAGCCAGAATCCCATCCCGTCACTATCTTCTACCACATACATGATTGTCAGGTACGTGGGTATTTCGATCGCAGAAAATATTTACATAGTTTGCCATATCTCACGAAAGCTTTTGACCCTTCCCGGTTGTCAACACCAGTTCCATGTATCCTGATTGAAACGCTCGAAATGAGTAAGTGAGTTGGATATTTTGCATAAACTTCGCGTGTCAGTTGAGAGAAGGCCCAGTAACAGCACCAGGATAACCACGGCACAGGAGAGGAAGAACAATGTAGAACGAGTGCCTGGAAATGACTAGGGAACACACCTCAAGTATCAGTGCACCCAATAACATTGAACTAAATCAAACCAACCGGTGTAACAGATTTGCTGCAAACAAGAAAAAAATGAAGTGTGGTCTGAAGACGGTATTTTGATGAGTACACTCTCGACAAATTACAGATGAATACCTGTGCGCCAAATCGAGATATATGTTACTTTACCCCTGAGTGACGAGCCTAGGGCAAGTACACATTCATTACCACTGAAAGACTTGCGACAATGCACGATAAGATAAGACCCTAGACACATAAAACATATAGCTCACAGCAATACTTTGAATCACGTCGCCTTCCAAGTAGCCATGTGAGTTGAGTGGTCTATTTTGGTTAATCTGACCGACCTTGATGATCTAGGACTTGGGTGGGTCTGGCACTAGATGTTAACTCCCAGATGCCCACATATCCTGAGCTACTGCCACTTATAATGGCAGTGCCGTGCAGTGTAAACGAGACAGTAACAGGATAACATCGAGCTGGTTCATTAGTCGGGTTGAAACTGCGATAGTGCACCCTTTCACCAATGCGGTGGAGCCAGATGACACCATGCATGCTCCGCACAGCAAGAAGCTTTCTAGAACTCAAGAAAGCTGAACTGGAACTGAAAAGTTGATGTAAAAAATGAAGATCAACAATGGAAATACAGCTTACAGCTGGGGAGAGCCTAGAGTCGGTTCAATAGACCATAGTTGACTGCGAGTGTGCAGGTCCCAACCTCTGATATCGGAGTGTCAATATGCACGCGCACTACCATTACAACTTACACTACCCCATGATTGAGATAAGTCACGATGACCTTGGAACCTTTCCCATAAAAGTGTAGTGATCGTGGCCGAACCCTCTTATCATCTCCCACGCAAGGAATATCGTTGGGGAGGTATAATCGAAAGCTACTTGCCAATTTGCCTGATATCCAATGCTTCATTTTCTGGGAGGTAAGGGAGCCAACTGAAATATACCTTCTGTAGTCTCCATTGCGATTTGAACCATGTCGCCAACACCAATGGCAAAACGGCGGCTACTACCATCGTAGTCAATGCAATGTATTTGGCCTACCACACCAAAGTACAGGAACTTCTGAGAAAGCGTTGCCTAGATCCCATGTTTGAAAGATGTTAGCCTCGATAGATGCCTTGAATTAGCATGTCAGTACATACCTTCGAGAAGTCCTTCAAATAGCAAAAGGCCCCGTTCTCACATGCACAAAAGAGTACACCCCTTGCAATCGGATGCCACATAATAGCAGTCACAGCACTCTCGAGCACTAATCGATATAAAAGGGTTCCATCTGAAACTCGCCATATTATAAGTTGTCTGTCATCACCACCACTCGCCAGGTATACCCCGCATGGCGAGAAAGTAAGGGTATTGATGCTGTCCGTGTGCCCTCCAGTAAGCTCGTGTATTAGGTGAAACATTGCAAATGAGTTTATGTTAAAGTCATCCAACAGAACTAGTAAGGATGCGATGATGGCCGGGCAGGCGACGAGATTCTGGGTGGGAACAAGGCCCAATTGCGAAAGAGATTACCACGTGATATGACCAAATATAGGAAATAAAACAAGTATTGCTATTATAAGTCCAAGTCCACTGGATGCCAAATACACGGTAGACAGTCATGACGAGACTCTAATATATTTCGTCGTGTATGACAAGACAAGTTGATCACTGATGTCAAATTCTACACATGACATTGACTCTATTTATATCCATGATTATCTTATGCAGCATTGCCAGGAACATTCGCATGGCCACAGACGATCCTCCGGTTAAAAACATCATATGGGGTGGCTAGTCTAAGTATATGATTTTCAGTTCAAAGAAAGTTCAAAGTACAGGGAAACGACGAACTCTAAGACCATCCGGAATTCCCACCGGGAGTATCTGTTCGATCAAATGAAGTTCGTCAAATGCTTCTTGGGTGAGAGACACCAAAAACTTCCTGGCGTAAAAATTCTTTGGCAGTCCTTTCACAGCAGCCCGAGTACTTGATTTATAGGATACCAATCGAAGGTGGGGCCAGGCGCCTGACGTAGCATTCCAGCCGTTCCCATACCGCAAACGAAGATGCAGTGCATCTAGCAGGCGTAACAGCTCCGTCACTTCGCCTGATCGCCAGTCTTTGCTAACAATAGCATATCGTGCTGTACCTTCACCGGACTCATGGTCTGAATCATCAGAACTCATACCAGGCACGCCTAGTTCCTCGACAGCACGAGCAGCTGAGGGATGCTGCTGTGAATAGAGCTTGGCAACATGAAGTCGACGAAGATACAGCTGTAGGATCTCAATAAGGCGGATGCGCGTAGTGCAGCAGTAGGGGAGACATACCTGTGATTTTCTTTCTTGGCGCCTACGAGTTTGTTGCAGAATCTCAGCAGATGTTTTCGTGTAGCCTTGAGCGGCAGAATGACCGGCTGCCGCCCGTGCGAGCTCAACTTGTGCCAACCGAGCTTGTTCTTGCTGGTCTCGATAGATTCGGCGGAGTCGGTTGAAGTGCCGTTCCCAAGCCATGCAAATATCTTTTGAAGATTTAGTACAATCTGGGTACACTGTAGGAAAAGAAAGAATTGAGACTGGGGGGGGAGAGTGCTGATGTCTGAAGGGGGAGAACTTCCAGAGGGGCTTCTATAGCCTGGTGAGAGAAGCTGTCTGAGAACGTCTGAAGCTGTCTGGGGCTGTCTGAACACTGAAGAAGGCCACACGCAACCTTCTCAAACTCGAACTCTCGCTCGTAACTCGTTACTTGATTGTAGAAGAAAAGTAAGTACAGGCTAGGTAATAAAAATTGCTGACTAAGCAATAAAATCTCGCACTAAGGTAATAAACATATAATAAAAACAACTGGAAAGCAAGAATATGAGAAACAAAGAATAAAAAATAAAATCCCTTGGTAGGGAAAACCCATTCCCTACAACGCGTCACGAAAGCTTTGAACAAAGACGTTTGCAGCAGACTTGTTCCAGACTGTACTAGGAACACCAGACAGATCGACACGGAAATGGTCGGGGGTGCAATGCGGCCCTAGAGCGGGTTTGTAGGCTTCGACTTCCTCTTTCGTGGGCACATCAGTAAACGGTGAATCCCACTGGGTCCTGTGCATCAATCGAAGAGCATGCTCGCGAATATTTTTCTGTCGGAGGGGTTATGAATGGAAATCACGAAGATGGCGGTAGACATACGTGAAAAAGATTGGTGTCAGGTTGCCGGTGTCTTGGTAGTCCTTTTGGCCTGCGCGTTCTGTGTGGTGGGACTTCATTGTCCTCCTTGTCGGCATTATATCCAGCAGGAATCTGAGTTTGCATTTCTCCAAGGACCCTAGTCATCGTCTCCTTTACTACATTCATCAGTCCGACCTCCATAGTCTCCCTGAAGAGTTGGAGATCTCGCCATGTGACAGGGGTATGGTCGGTCTATCGAATTATTAGACCGTGTGGATAGCAGTGATGTCCAACTTACTATGCCAACTCGATGCGCATGCTGCAACAGCAAAATTCAAAATGTCAGTCAAGGTGCTGCTCCCATTGGAAACGGACGACGTACGCCAGGAATGTCACACGGGGATGAAACAGCATCCAGATTGGGGGCCACCCTGGCAGATTGGGTGGCCAAAGAAAGCTGAAGAGGGCGTGGAAATTTTGCAGCTCGCAGACCACCAGCTTTTCCCTGCCGTTCCAGAGTGCCATAAAGCACAATATAACATTGTAACAACGGAATTACCTACATCTTTACTGGCCGGAAGAGGGGTATGAATCGGAGTGATCGTTTTGTCTCCAACGTCGGCATCCTATGAAACATGGTAAATACTAACTTTTGTTCCAATAAGTCAGTGGACACACTGAATCAGAGACATCATGGTGGGGGGAATGCAGGGATTTAGTAGTATCCTTTCCCTTCTAAAGCAAATAGTTAGATAGCAATATCTCGTCAATGGACATAACCTACCCCCTCATTTCCAGACGCATCCTATAGAAATTAGCCGACACTAAGACTAAAGATTAGCAAGGACGCACCTCATCTGAATCTTCGAACGATGTGAGCTGAAGTGGACGAGGAAAATGGGCAAGCATCTGATCTTTAGTCCTGTGGCTCTACGGCAGTTGGTGAGACGATGATATTGACCAGCAATGAGAGAAACCTACCCCGCTGCTGATCTGGGCCGGGGAATAACCTCTGAGAGTGATATCACCATCTGCATCCTACACAGATCAGTCAAAACCGACACCAAAGACCACAAGCGTACCTCATCCGGATCCTGAAACGTTGAAAGCCTGAGGGGGCGAGGAAAACTGTGCCAACCGCCGATTTGTGACCCCATGGGTCTAAGACAGTGAGAAAAGAACAGTACAATAGTAAGGATGTCCTACTTGAGTGTCTTGGGGATCGGCACTGTAAAAGTTGCCTATGCTACTTCTGCGATTTATAGACTGTACAGACTCAGCAAATGGTGCTAGAATTCGCACGAAAAGCGCACCTCATTCGTAGAAGAACCTCCCTCCTCTGCCAAGAAATAAATACTGTTTTCCGACCTCATGAATGCCCACCGTGGTAGAAGGTAAACAGTGTCGTATCAAAGCGAAACATTCAGGTGGTGAAAGGAGGTTTGCTGGAGTAGGGTGCCCTGGCAGGGCCCAGCATTATATCTGGTCTGGATGTTACGAGGCGACCTTCTTTGTCGTGAATCATTCTATGCTGCTTTCTTCTGGTGTGACGGAGGAGGTGAGGCAGTGCCATATCACCAGTGTATCAGACAAAGAGGTTAGCAGTACGTCCCTGGTTCTGGTTCCTGCGTGTGCGGCCACGAGGTCAAACGAGGCAGCACCTTCACATACCCTGTCATCGGGGAAATCATTATTACTTCCAATTTTGGAAAGGCGCAGAAAATTTGCACTCAAATTTGGTTGTGACTCCGATAACTAACCGAAGTACCCACATCGTGACTTGCTGAAACAAAGAACTATACTTAGGAATGAAAGAATCGCAGGCATACCCTCCCGCAGGTCCAAGGCAAGAAAGTCCTAAAGGCACCTGCCACATATAAGGCCCTGTTATCAGACATACATGTTTTCCGTCGCTTGGAATCCGCTCGTGCTAGGAGTTGCTTGTCCCAATTTCTGGATTCACTTCCAACGAGTCATTGACAGTTACTCATGTTTTTCCGGAAATGAAGGGAAAAACTCATCGCTCAGGCCTGCAACTCCTCGCGGTTTGTGGTTGAACAACCAGTGGCTCTCCCCGATGGTAGAGATAGCGGTGAGAAAAGTGTAAGTGATGCAGATCCTTCAGCATAGACCCCGGCTAACTGACCTTATGGTAGTTATCCGAGGTAGCGAGGGGTACGTGGTTGTCACCAGGCCTTGCAGGACATGAAGTCCTAATATTTCTCCTGGCAGTCCATGATGCGTCTTTTTTTTCTAGAGCGACCGTTTCTGCTCTGATCCATGCACGATCAGTCAAGTGGATGGTGCTGTATCTGCCATTTGCAGTCTTTCTTCTTGTGGTGGTATATCCCTCTGTGTGGGCATCCCTTTTGACTCTCAAGGCTCAAGGATCGATTGGCGATTACGAAACACGTTTCATGGGATTAGAGATGCTCCACAGCCGTCGTAACGATCTATTACACTCCAGCTTTTCCAAGACCAGAGATGCGCCAGATTTCTCGAATCTTGCTGAGTATGCATCAACTAGAGCTGGTGGAGACATTGTACTCCCTCTGACAACACCTATGATACTCCCCCGAGGCTCCCTCATCCACCATTTACTGCGCAGTGGGCCTCAGCCTGGTTCCCCTTGGGCAGCATTGGGTGACGACATGCGATCGCAGTCTTGCTGGCTGTTAGGTGGAAAATCAGGACAACTGGGCGTCAGTCTACCGAGAGTGGTTCGTATAAACCACGTTGTGGTGGACCACGTAGTCGGCGATATTATAACCACTCCTCGCCAGATGATTCTCTGGGGCTTAGTCGATGGCAGGGAGAATTTGGCCTTACTTCATGCTTTCCGCGCGAAGTCAACTGGTGATATGCTGGACATCTCGGAGAAGCGCACATTCCCAGCGATATCAGGCGGTTTCACATTTATTCCCCTGTCCTACTTCAAGTACAATATTCATGCCCCGAACCTCACTCAAACTTTTCCTGTGTTTCCCTTTGTTTTAGACAGTGGCATGGATTTTGGTGTTGTCGTGTTGGAGATCTTGGGTAACTGGGGCGGCGTGTCCACGTGTCTGTACCGTTTCTGAGTATATGGATAGCTGTATATTCACTGCGGAAACGAGATTTTTAGAGGGGGGATAATATTGTTGTGACAGCGTCTTTATGCCAATCGGTCACTAGGCAATATCGTATAAAAGGCCTTTCTACTGTACGGCGTACTACAAAGGTTTCAGTCACCTCGATGCATCTAGTAAATGTCTAAGGTAGGGTTTCAGCATCTGGAAAGGGATCTCAACAGACCACTGCATGCGAAGAAAATACAATACCTCCCGAATAGCCAGCAGTATCGAAACACGATCAGTCACTGGGAAGCTGTTGGCGAGTAGTATTACTTATGCTGAGGGGTAGAAGACGCGGTGCGAAAACGAACGAGATACCACTGCATGCAAAAAAAAAAGTAATACCCTCCGAACAGCTGGGAATACCAGAAAGCGGTGATATCACCGGGAAGCTGTTGGCGAGTATTAGTACATACTGCTGTGAACGAGATAAAGGACTCAATATTCAATTCGGCACCACCCCATGTTGGCACAAAAAACGAAATAGCTTGGCAATCACAAGAGTGCACGTCACGTTTGGGATATCATCCGGTAGGTCGCGTCGAGTGGAATTATATCTGCAAAAAATGAAGGATTCTGTCCAAGGACACAGGAGGAACACACAGACACAACGTACCGCACAGCCCAAAAAGGAAGGAGTCACATTGATTATCGACCACGTCATATTGTGTCCAGACAATGTCAGCAGCACAAGAAACATGTTACGAGTAAGTCAGTGTCCCATATAAAATCAATGCTAGTGTCCGAACAGGCGAGCTGTGGGGCAGAAGAAAGATCAAGCGTCAAAGTACGAAGCATTTGAATACAGCCCTGCAGCAAAGCAATCAAATGGTTGTGGTCTTCTTCGAAGAGGTTTCGCCTATGTCCAGGTGGAGAGGAATTTTTCTCTTCTTGCCACTGCTGGGGGCGGGTGGAGGACTAAGCATGCGGATCAACTGAATTTGACCACCGTATACATCACACTTCAGTGAAGGAATGAGCCGGTGGCACAATGTGACGTGCAAGACCCTTGATAAGAGCTTTGGAACAACCATACCCTGCCCAGGGTTGATAACAACGGCCCCGGAAAAAGCGCCAATGCTAGACATCCATTGAGAGCTATGATTCACTGAGCTACGAAAAGATAACGAAAAGAAATGGTCACGTACCGGCCGTCAATTGCAGCCAACAATACCTCAAGCCCATCCTACATTTTCCACGTGCGCTCGTAGCTCTCTGTTGGATTCTGCTCTTGGTTGGCTTGCATTGCACTCATGAGCAAGATCGACACAGAACATCGAGTAGGCTACAAGCAAATGTCATGCTACGATAATTACCAGTGGACGGGCCTTACCTTCAAGTGGAACTGGGGTCCGCTGCTTGCACAGACGCTTGAGAGAGGGTGTGAAGTTACGCTACCCAAGTATGCTATACCATGACATGGGCTGCTTGCACGTCTTGTAGATTTTCGTGTATACAGAATGACGAGTGGTTACAACTAGTACTGATCCAGTCGCCGAGAAAGGAAAAAATTTCCGTTGTACAACGGTTCCCACGGCACATATGGGTGCGGTAGGAACCTTGCCAAGCAAGGTAACATCTGTTTCCCGTCACACCGGGTCACGCTGGGTCACATCCAGTTTTCACTCGGAACTTGAATGTCGTTTTCCCTTGTCATTGTTTGTCGCGTTGGTGGGCTTCTGCCACCCGTGCTTACATTGGTCTTGTCGGTGTTGGCTTTCTCTGTCACATTGGTTGACCTCTGTCACCTGTGCTGAGTTGGTCTTCCTGTTGTCAACCCCGTCGTCGAGTTGGCCTATTGTCCATCATGTTGGTAGACTTCTGTCACCCATGCTGACATCGGCCTTCCCGTTGTCATACCCCCGCATTGAGTTGGCCTATATTTCTGTTGCATTGACGGACTTTTGTCGCCTGTGCTAATGACCTCTACCCCGTGCATTTCCTCAGTCTCGGCCATATCTCATACGTCTTTTCGTTCCCTCATACCACTACCCATTTCACATTTCCTTACAGTGGCTGCCCCGAGCTCTTAACGTTTGCGACACACGACATCGCACGCACTCATTGACAGACATGGCAAACATGCGCTGGTGCGTCGTATGAGTCATTCAACACCATATCGGTGTTGATATGGAGACTGATCATATGTGCGAAATACGAAAGGTTTTCCCTGTCCATGCGTATTCGCCCTTCTACTCTATTCGTCTCCTGAAGGTCTCCTGCATGCTCACCTTGTCAACCTAAAGCGTGGGATTATCTCGCTTGCAGTAATCGCGAGTCAGTGGGGTGAGACGCCTGGATGTATGGTCGTCATGATAATCTTGATAATGCGCAATTGAGGACCGTGGAGGTGGAATATGACAAGATGTATCACGTCAGACACGACTCATTGAGAACTTATCCATAGTCACATCTCGAGATCTCAATATATACTATTTGCATGCACGCTGCTGACCTTTTGCCTGCATTACTTTAATGATGGATATGTTACTCGTGGTGATTTCCACCTCTACCTTACTGTTTCAGGACTCACATTTACTACCATTCGATTCCCCATCTCATTTCCTACTACTTACCATTTTTCCGAGTTCTCTAGGATTATCCCTGCACTTGTAGTGCATTCCCTTTGGTTTGTTTACCATTGTTTACTTACATCGCACTTAGTGTGTTGAGTCCAGTGTTGATACCCTTGGTTACTCACACTGGACTCTAGGTACTGTGTACCCTATACCTCACTTCAATCTATGGTTACTCACACTGGACTCTAGTCTGGTATATCCCCAAGCTCACTAGAGCTATAGGAGTCGATTAGGAGTCCCTTGGACCCTTTTACCACAGTCTGTTGCTGATAGGATATGTTGTGAGAGTCATGTGTATCCTGTCAAAGCTGGTTGGAGGATATGGGCCATATCGACAGACTGGCCAGACCAAGACCCAAACCATTAGTACGTGCCAATATAGCCCTAAAATGAGATGGAGAGTTGGGAAGAGGGGATCACAGGCAGCCACACTTGGATACCTGGCCTGGGACTCTGGCCTCGCAAAACACTATGTCTGGCAGCTCGTTGTTGAGGACCTTGGTACTCAAAGTTGCATTCACTGATTACGAGTCCAAGGTCACAATGTCTGATTGATGCACTCTGCTTTGTGCTGGAAATGCTGAACTCGTCCAAGCAAGGTTGTCGCCGCCCCCGCTGGCACTTCCCAAGTGGGACATGTGTTATGACATATAGAGGTACGGGTCTCACGCTCTCACTAGTCCAAAGACAGTGCTACGTTACAAGTACAGATTCGAAGCATGATTCAAACCGAGAGGCAGCGGCCCGAGAAAACGACTCAGAGGACCGAATTACATAGCAGAGACGAGTGATTGAAGGCGGCCATACTAAAGGGGGGAAAACCCCTGCAGAAGCACTCTGTCGTGAACTCTTACATAAGGCAACATATTTGCCCCAGTAATCCTCCACAAAGAGCGGGCAAGGGAATTTAGGGATGTACCCTAAAGACCTCCTGTCTTCCTCCCATGCCTACACATGCAGAATGTTTGAACCAACACACCCAGTAATTTTCCATATTCCCTCTCCACGACCTCCTGGAATTGAATTGGAACCCGATGTAAGCGCCACCTTGAAAAAATGTGGATTAGATGGCTAATCCTTGAGAAGTGTCCTCCTGTCCGTCGCCAGCTCTTCTCATCTCCTCAGGCTAGTGAGAGTGGCACATCGTGAGTTTATTGTGCATCATAACATGATCTAATGTGCTGTTGGCAACATTAGCTGCGGTATTGCGCTTAGGACATCTATTAAGCATTTAGCCAGTGCTGCATCTTTTGTGGTCTCCAGCGAACCGTAAGACTAGAATTATCGAACAGGGTTGGATCTCAAAGTTTATAGGCAGTGCAACAAAGGGCACGGCCAGTGTGCTCACCCCAGAGGAAGTCTGTCTATCAGCTGAATACCGTCGCAGAGCGAGGTCAGCCTTGTCATCCCTGAAAACTCAAGTGTGATGCTGACCAGTGACAGCATTGACAACGCCATTGTGATGACACAGAAATCTTTGGGAGGTGCTTTGCAAACGGACGTGCCAAAAGTTGCGTTGGGATCAGCTTCCCTTTTCCAGAAGTTTTGCAAAGCTATCCGCAGTCGTGAAGAGGTTACGTTGTGGTACCGTTCACAGAGTTCAATGCCGATGGGCGAACCACCGTCGTCATCCCACCTCTACTCAGATGCCTTGTGTGAGAGCGACTTATTCATAAATGTTTTCTCCGGTGGCATAAAAGCGTGGATTCGGAGGGGGACAGTATGGGCACCAATCAAGGAGGGTGATCCACACCCTCATATAAGTGGCTACTGTGTGTCCTTCCTTCAGGATGGAGAACCTAGCTGGGTGACTAAGAAGACTATAGTTACATATAGAAGCAAACAGAGGAGATAATTATTGTACACCTCATATTAGCCTTTTTACACCCCAGGCTCAGGACTGGACTCGGGAAATGCCGCCAGTGGGCAGCCTTCAAGCTTCAAGCTTGATGCATGATGTCCTTTCTGCTGAGCATAATAGCCGGTGGCTATGTTGCAAGGTGGCACACGGCTTGGTAGATGCGTTGACAGTAATCTTGCAATAGTTGTCTCATTTCGACTGCTAACCATGAGCATCGACACTGAATCCGAGCAGCCGGGTTGTTTAGACTTTGGTGTCATTGAGGAGAGTCTGGGAGACCTTCACACTGGGCTCACTTGTGTGGAACGCCGGCAAATAGACAATGAGGTTTGTGTTCTCATGTATCGTCACATTGTCCCCATTAATTAGATAGGCCAAATTTCCAGGAAAAAATCCAGCATGTTGATTTGAAGGTTGCTGTTCTCTCAGCAAGGGTGGACGAGTTTGAAAGATCTCACAATGCTGCCGATGAAAGGCAGTGCCAAGTTCATGAAATGAGGGAAGATCTTGACCGTTTGAAGGGCCGAGTCGACAAACTGAAGCAGAGTGTAAAGTACCAGATGGTTGGTGCGCCAATGGTGTGCAACCCTTCATTCATCAACGCTATTTACAGGCAACTTCTTTGAAAGACATGCAAGATTCCCTAGATGAACTTGACAGGGCTGTCACTACTTTTAGGCAAGAGATCAATCTCAAGATGTCCCACAAATCTGGTAGGTAGTACTGTCTTATATATTGCTTGTATCCTCGCCATCGTACCAGGGTAACTCTACTTATGGTGCAGTTCTCCTGCAGGAATACTTTCGATTTTGCGAAAAGAATGTTTCCGACATCGCGGCATGGAAAGCGACCCATGAGGAACGTGTGCGCATATTAGAACAAGAGTCCTCTCGGATAAAAGGAAACCAAGCTCGTCTCAGTGATTTCTATGAAACCGCAGGCAACAATATCATCAAACTACATGAAACTATTGATGAACTTCAACAATGTACACCGAATCACGGCCAGTTGTCCGAGGGTCTGAAGGAGATGAAAGTCTTATTCTCCTCACTACAAGATAAAATCGAAGAAGTTGGGGCAGAAGTGGCCTGGGCCCAGACAATGGCGCCGTCTCTACAGAATGATCTTTGTGCTGCTGTTGGTCATGTAGGTAAATTTCCCCTCCATTTCTTCAGAATTCACGACCCAACGCCTAGGGAACTGCGGAGACGACGGAAATTAGAAAACCGATCCCAAGTTTTCTCGTCAAAGTAAATGGTTTCCTTGTTGGCACGCTTCTGGTATCAATGCAGGTCGCAGTCCGTGGCTTGGGAAACTGTTTAAGTGCTGGTACCTTTGTGATAGAGCGTCAAGGCTGGGGTTCCCTCACCCTCCTGTCAAAAATTACTGACCAAATACCCATGGCGATGCGACGTAAAGTGAGTCTATTCTGTCAACCCCCATTAATAGTTATGAGATTTGTTTTCTCCATGCTCCAGATACTGGTATGGGTGGTAGCTGCCGGTGTTTGTGTTTTTGCTGGCCTTTGTGCGAGCGTCCCAAGATGGGATTTTACGGAGACGGAAAGGCCAGTATGGCACGCACTTCGCCACCGACAAAATTTGCCTGCTGGTTTTCACCCTGGCTTCTGAGATACATAGATCCGAGTCTACCTACACATAGTACAAGTAATTTGATCGTGATAAAACATTTTGTATGCACGTCTCAATGTGCGCATGCGTATGAAGCCTGCAGTCCACATAGAATTAGTACATGTTCCGATGTTCATAAGCGTAGGCCTCCCATCCTGTGGCTACTACCCCGTCTTAGGAGGACCAGGCCATCCTCCCTGACACACTCTCTGTTCGTCTTTCATCCGGAGCCCACTGTGAGGAGCTTTTGTCTCGCTTGGAACCTCTCTGTACTACCCCTCGTCATGTCCAGTGACTCTGTCTTTACACTACACTTAGTCATCGTACAGGATGCCGTGTGCTCGGCTTTGGAATATCAATTGACGTTCAATGAGATAAGGACCTGTCTTCTATTCAGTAGCATAATAAAGTCCGAGATATGCTATGGGGAAACCCCTCGAATATGCCAGATCTTCCTGAACCCACAGCAGACGACATGGTGAGTCGTCTCACCGTCCGTATCCTAACCCCTACCATTATGTAATAGCATGTACGTATGCCCAATCCTCCCGATCCCACAACAGATGACGTGGTGAGTGTATAGGGCACACATATGCAGGAGCCATCACGACTCACTTTCTCGCAAGACCGCTGCAACACTCTCGAATGGCGCTTAGTCAAAGTAATGGCCAAATGTGATACAACCAAGTAAGTGGACTTTACTCTTACCTAGAAAACTCTTTGACCAGCTCGCAAACATGATCAAGTTACCAATGTGCAACCGGACTCTGATACTCAGTGGTAATCTACCTCTACCACCCCCCTCGGTTGGACTCTCCGGAGGCCGTGGGCAGCAACCTTGGCCTATATGCATACCTCAAGGACGAAAATGGCGGCGTCCCCGGTGGCATGGGCAGGAGCATAAGGCTACCAGGTAAAGTGGGCTTTCGTTCACCACATTCCACAAGCCTAATCTATTGTCAGGTTGAGACAAACAGTTGGACAGAGGCTGTCATTGAATGTGGTATGCTGTACTAAACGCCAATGCTTCTCTCACTGGCTTTCGTGACATTTGTCATATTCTTGTCTTCTGGAAACTTACCAGCAGGTTGACCAGCCCACCGGTAGCAAGATGGAAGAAATGTTGATCACCTGGCGGACCGGTGCACCAAATGGCAAGGAACTTTTCGGTGTTATCACGCAACTGTCCATCGAACAGGGTATATGTGGCGGTTACTCTACCTCTCCCGCAGATGTACGTTCCATCCCCTTCAAGTCGTACTGTCGCTCATCCCATCCCAAGGCTTCGTCTCATGTATGATGCTCATGCACGATTTGCAGTTCCGTAATCTAGTAGAAGCCGGTGTCTCTCAGGATGAATTACAACATATCTTTAACTAACTAAGGTCACTTATGCATACAACGCTCCAGGTACAACCTCCGCCCTCGTCCTATCCCACGCATCCAGCCCAGTCTACACATATTCGCTCACATACTCATCGCCATGGAGCTCCTGCGGCGCGTCCCGCTTACTCTTATCAGTCTGAGCAATCCAAATCGGCCGATATATCTACTCTCATTCCAGCGGCCTCATCTAGTACTTTGTCATCACCTCTCCCTCTAACCAATATAGCAACCTTGTACAACGCCTTGCTCAAGGCAGGAGTCGTCTCTGCGGGGGGGCACATCATCCACAAATCACTTACACGAAGTCAAACCACCGGAAATAAGTACTATTGATTACAGTAGAGACGCCAGCCACTCGTACAGGAAAGCTGTCCTATCAGAGAAGGTCAAACTCACTACGGCGGATATTCTGGGGTGGGTAATTCTTTCCTGGTGCCTGTCAGTGACTGACAAGTTTCTCAGAAAACATTCCTCTGTTGTCGACCTCTTATATAACAGACTCCCCATGCAATGCAAGCAATGTGGATTAAGGTTCAGTGATGATCTCTCCGGTAAGAAGCGGATGGACGATCATTTGGACATGCACTTCAGGCAGAACAGTGGGGTCGGACAAAATGTTGGCCGCGGACACAGCAGATGTTGGTTCGTTAGTCTGGAGGTATGTATTCGGAATTTCGGCTGTCCGGAACGCCAGCTCAACAGATGTCTAGGGTTGGACCAGGGAAGGTACGGTTGATGTGAAAGACAAGGGGCGGGTCGATGACCGCAGTCCCTTTCTAAGAAACCTGTGGACGCAGCGCAGCGAGATGCAGAGCTTCGTGCTCAATTTGTTGTGGTTCAGCCTGGTCATAAGGCCAAGTCAATATATTGTCTGATATGTAAGGAGACCATGAAGTCCGAATTCCTGGAAGATGACGAAGATTGCGTGTGGAGAGATGCAGTTAGAAAGGATGACAAGGTGTGTGCACATCCTTTCCGCTCGTCAACCCTTGTTGCTTACTTCGTATGTAGATCTATCATGCTACGTGTCATTCTGGGGCAGTGACTTCGACACTTAGTTTGGCTGCTCGTCTGCGCAATGACGGGTCCAGCCGTAGTTGGTCTCGAACTCCTGAGGTGTCTGCATTACGTTCTAGTCATCAGCAAGTCTGCAAAATGCTATTTCTACTATTTTTATACTATTCTGCACTACTTACAGCTTTTTCACACTTTTCATACTTGTTGCACTATTTATCGAAGTCGCGAAAGTAAACACCGCCGCCGTAGTCAGATAGTCAAAATAGTCAAAACAACTATAGTCAAGATGTGATTAAAGGAGGTACTTTGTCAGGGCTACCACTGCGCGCTGCAGGTACCATATGCCAATGCGAAGGCCCCCCCAAATAATGAGTGATAGAACAAAATAAACAACAAAAGTCGTCACTGTGTCCGCGGAGGGGACATGGAGGGACAGGAAGGGCGGCGCATCCGTTTCTAACGTTTGTGACCCAATGTCTGTCAGCGCATCGTGAACTACGAATAAATAATGTTTAAAACACGCAGATGGATGGAAATACGTACCGCCGGGAGTCCCTCCAATTGCAGTGTGAGTGGTACCGGTTCCATCGTGACGGTTCGCGACTCCGTGCCCTTCACCGTTAGTTTCACCACAGTCTATTACTTGTTTATCTCTGAAAAACACATTGATGAAAAATACGTACCGTTCATCTGGCGCTAATGACTGGTTGTAGAATGTTGTTTGAACCGTATTCTGTAAATTGAGTTGGCGGAGGGGCGGGAAATGCACAGCAATACGTTAGGTGAGTCGGACTTCACGCGCCATAACTGGCGGCTAGGACGCAATTTCGAACGCATGATGGTCAGCAAATTTATTCACATAGTAAAACTGAAACTTGTCGTATGATTCATTAGGCTTGATGCTCGCTGGGTCAAGACCTTGGGCATTGCGCATACGAACCACCCACATCCCTGTATTATTTGGGCCATCTCCTACATGATCAAACCAGCATATGATCACACAAGGATACTCCATACCCAGGTGCTTGAACGAAAAAAAAAACATAGGACATCTTCTGGATCGCGATCATCATGTTGAAGCTGCAATTGAAGAAAACGCCGCAAGATATCGTGGAACTGGGGTATGTTAAGTTCAATTGCTAAGTCCCTCGTATTCCTCACACGCAGACGTTCTGTGATTTATCGATTAGAATTCATACACATAAAACTATGAACAAAGGCATACGGTACGTCTGGGCCAATGATACACGGGCCTCGACTGACATTGGAGAGTCGTCCGTATCGCCTGGGTCTTCTTCAAAACTTGCTGTGAATTCCTCAGCATCGCCTTCGCAGTCTTGCTTGTTAATGCATCGCAGTCGGTCTCATGTTGTCGGGGTAACGAAAACATAGGGACTACTCCAGCGTTGTGGAAGACTCCACGATGCGAGTGAAAGCTTGCAAGTGCGTCCTCGATTGCGATAAGTGTTGGTTCAGTGATAAATTTTCTACGGACGAGGTAGCAAAACTCGAGAAAGGCAGAA
The DNA here is from genome assembly GCA_024613145.1 of Pisolithus marmoratus. Taxonomy (NCBI): domain Eukaryota; kingdom Fungi; phylum Basidiomycota; class Agaricomycetes; order Boletales; family Pisolithaceae; genus Pisolithus; species Pisolithus marmoratus. The sequence goes on from JANFAE010000372.1 coordinate 18,095, forward strand.
AATGTGAGGATGACTTCCGCTGGGACATAGCCTTCAATGGCTGCAATATACACCTGTGGGAAACTGGTCAATTGTAATGCATCATTGAAAAAAGACAATAAACAAACCTTCATAAGACCTTTGGAATCATCGCCATCCACTGTTTGAAGTGTCGGCCTTGAGGGAGACGTCGCAGCCCAGTGAATGGGGCGACAGCTGCAATCCTGGTATTCAAGAAGGTCAGTGAGTGATAACGGAGGTCAGACAACACACCTTCGATCAATATCATCCAGTATTTTCTCTGCAGCGCTGGGAGAGTAGCCTGCCCGTTGAGAAGGCAAGGTGCAGTCGCTGACCTTAATATGTTGGCAGGTGTGGCGGAGACACAGAGCCAATGAAATCTCCCAGCCACGTCCGTTCTTGTTTTCGACTGTTTGATACGAGAGTCTGCTACTAACTGAGTCAACCTTGTTTTGGCTGAACCTCACCTGGGACTCTCTCAGTGCCCGGGAGGGTCCAAACAACATGGACGAACTCCAACGTTGGGTTAATCGTGTCTCAATTGAGAAGATGCCATGATCTCATGGTATATGTCCTCCCCCAAACTCTGCCGTCCCTTGACGACTACCCTCGTCAGCTCCAACCCAGGCCTGGAGGTACGTACTACACTGTCAAGTAGGATCAGTCATTCTCAATGCCTCCAATCAGAGAAAGATGTTGGTGCCAACCTACTATACGGATGCTGAAGAATTAGAAGACCAACCAGTCTCCCCTGTCAAAGTTGTAGGTCATGAAGATTTCAGGGTATGTAGCATGATGTGATTCGACGATTGCCTTTTGTATTACTTCTAGGTGGCCACAGGTATGGATTACGATGCAGAGAGTGATAATGAATTCGATCAGCCCATCTATGAGGAGACACAGGCTGGTTTGAAGCGCAAGCAATCGGATCATGATGACGACGGCTGTGTCACTTCGTCCAAGGTTGAGGACTTCAATGATGGATATGAGGATCACAATTTGCACTTTCGTATGTGGCCTGCTGAGGATGCGTGCGTCAAGAGTTTTTTTATTTACTTGAACTGTACATTGATTTTTTTGGAATCACAGACCTATGATGGAAAGAAAGTAAAGGTCGACAAGGATGCGGACCAAGAATTGGGATAAGCATCTTCAATGACGACCAAGGGGATTCGTCCTGAGATGCCGATGTTCACTATTGTATTGTTCAAAACATTATCTTCCTTGTTGCTTGACTCATGCCTCCTTGGGCAGGCATCTCAACGACTTTGTCAGTGGCGCAGCAACTTTGGATCCACCGTAATTACTGTTGTTTCTCACTTTCTGGTTTCGGATTTAAATTCTGCTGTGCCGTCTCTCCCCGAGGTCTGGTCAAAGTGTTCTAAGCTGTTGGACAAGTTGGCGTTTTCATATTCAGACCAAGAAACTCTCGACCTGATCCTTGTGGGAGCAACTATCCTCACACCGGGCAGTAAGCAGGTGATCTCAGAGGAAGGGACTGTTCAATCCGAAGAGAAAGATACTGCCGCCTTAATAATCGCTAATCTCTGTAAGTCATACCGTTGTTTATGCACACTACTAACAACTAGTTGATAGGACCCCACCTTTTGGATCTCGCATTCAACACTGTTTTTCTGTTATATTTGCATGTGCTCTTCGCTTCCCTCCCCCGCCCTGCTCATAGTAGCAACTACGATCCTTTGATTAATTAGGTTTTTTGACTAATTGTGTCCTTTTCGCTGTCAACCTGTTCGAGTCGCTTGTCACATTCATTTTAGGACACACGTTTGTTTGGCGCTGCACTTTATAATGAATGCATTGCATTTCGTTCGCTACCTGCAGGGTGAACGTTGAAAGAATAGTGAAAATAGTGAAAATAAGTGCTAACAATGCTACAATTGACGACAAGTTGAAGTAGTAGAAATGGTCCAGGAATAGTTGAAAATAGTTGAAAATAGTCCAAAGAATAGTAAATTTAGCAAATGAATCTAGGGGTACTGAGTACCCCACCAAGAAGCACGGCTACTGTTCTGTACAAGTCCAAATCAGCTTCACCCAACTCCAAACGTGCAATGCTTAAGCGCAAGGTCAACGATGATGGATTCCGACTGCAGTACCAGAATATGGTACGCCAGCGGCAAAGGAGCTCGCTCTTGGTGTATGTGAGAGCACTCACGGTCACGTGATAGGGTCAGTTGCATAGAGACGTGTCGCGTCCCCATCCTCTAAGCTTTAGAATGGCCCAGATGAAGCAGACGGCCAAGAAGTGTGCGTCAGGTCGCGCTAAACCTGCACAACTTGCAGGTCACAAGAGACCTCGGACGTCTTCGACTGCAAGCTTCACACCAAGTTCACTAAGTCCCCTTTCCTCATGCCCGCCCTCCCCAGACCTTCAGCCAACGACGATCCCCAATCAATCAAATAGAGTATGTGTGTGGTCCCCATGTGGTTCCTCGAGCTAACATATCACAGTTCTGTTATCTCTGCCACGATGGCGGACGTACCATTGCATGTTCTAACAGCCCATGTCCCCGCGTGGTGTGCGATGTCTGCATCGCCATACCAGAGTCCATTGCAAATAAGATCGGTTCTCCAGAAATCATTTTTAAGTGCCCTGCATGCCATGAGAAGGAGGAACGCGCAGCCCGCTCCGAACCCATGCCATACTTTGTATGTCTGCTCTCATATTCTATGCTAGCGCTAATGTTCTTGAAGCCATTTACACAGACTGTTCAGGGGAATACCGTTCTCGCATCCAATGAGCCAACATTTATCAACGGCGTGTGCGAAAGAGCTTCTAAATCTCAGGTATGTGGGGGACCTATCCTCATCATCCACTTCGTTTATACGGGGTTGAATGCGAGAGGCGGTGTCCCCCATGTCCTTAATGCAGCGTTGGAGGAGTATTACTCAGAGAATAATTTACGCTACTTGGAGGTTGTCTTCGACTTTGGCACAAGTCGTAAACTTCGTCTTTGGCGGTCCGAAGCTGAGAGCCTGGCAGCTACGATCGGTGAAGATATCTTCCAACAGAAGATTTTTTTTATCTCCGTACACAGCGAAGTAACACGCGGTGACCTATTTGCAGGGAAGGAAGGGGATGGGAGTGATGTGGCGGTAAGGCCAGAGGAGGTGAGTGCATGGTTTGGCTGTTCGCCGATTGAGTCTCATTCATACAGTTCATGAATTATTTGTTCTCAGGGCGGTCTTCAGCCCCTTGTCAGTGGTGCTACCATTTTTATGCTGTCGTGTGGACCGCTCGTTGCATCCTCGGAATCCATTTGCAGCTTGAAGAAAGCACTACTTGAGTACGCCATATCTTTTTTGCAGTGGTGATTCCCATCTGAGACTTAGCGATAGGCTGAGACCCATGTATACAGTTGCATTCGGTGCAAAGCATTTTATCAGTGTGGTCATTAAGTCGTTTATCGTCGCATTTGGCGTTCAAGTTGTCATTCAAGGCCATGATCTTGGAGAGGTCTTCAAAGACCTGCTTGATGTTTCCGTCGAGCTCCCCATGCATACTGACTGCGTATATATTCCAAGTGAAAGAACAAATGGCCGCCGGCACCCCCAGTAGCACTATCCAAGTAAGCGGTACTCGCTATATGTGGTTCCACTCCCATCGCCGCCCATGGGGGAACCCCCTCCCAATGAGCTGTCCAAACTGCAGTTCCATCCGCTCGTGGTCACCGTCAAAGTCAGGTCAAGACGAATCTGGCGCGCCTGGGCGCATCAGCACATGCCGATCTCCAACATGTGGCTTCAAATTATTCTCGTATCAACCTCAAACTCCCTACGAGATCATGAAAACCAAAGCCAAAGATAACGAGGCGAAGGGGTGGATTAAACAGATGGGAATATAGAAGGACCGGTTTGATTGATTTGCATCATCTGACGTTACCGCTGTATATGACCTCAATTTTAATTTGCAATGCTCCATAACACTTTGACTGTCCAGCTTGCCAGTCGCGCGCAATTTTCTTCCATAGATCAGTAGCTACTACATGTGACTCAGTGTGGCAAGTGCTGGTTCAGGGCGGTAGTCACGACGAAGACGCAACAGTGTGCGACAACATACTTTACACTTGTGTAAAAGTACAAGCATGGATTTCATACCATACACGCTCAAGCTACTTGTGTGTAATACTAATGGTACATTTATTCGACCCAGACCTCCCATTCCCATCTTTCAAGACGTCAAGTATAGCTTGGAGTAGATCTGTCTGTTTGTTTAGCGACTTCGTTCAAGCTCAGTTCGTTACATCTCGGTACATCGAAGTGTCCCCGAACTACCACTTCAATTCGACTTGGTCCAGCTCGCAGGCAACACTAGTGGGATGGGATAAATTCAGCTGATTACGCTACAAAAGGTAGCTCAGCCGCACTAACAGATGTAAATACCTCGCAAGCCAGAAGACGCACTGACGAACTCGCTACCCCCTTGTGTCATCTCAGCCGAGACCCAGGTCCCACATTTTTATCTCGGCACTTTTATTTGTGCGCTCGCCGATTTCTACATGTGGCCGTTTTGCACACGAAGCCAACAACGGGTGACCTTGCTCACTTGCTGCAAGCAAGGTGACTCTATCTGCAGCTGGTTCTTTCTGTCTCCTTGGCGGCTCTGACTAGACCGTCCGATCCTCCTTGCGAAACCAGTTCACTGCACACTTTTTACATCTATACTAATGTCAAGGCGCGGGAAGATATATTAATCCTCGGAGTTTTCAGACTCCCCGACACTCTCGTCTTCGTCCTCCGCTTGAGTGAAGCTTCCCTCCAGCCACACCGTGATGCGCTCCCGTGCAGCCTGATATGTATCCATTTTTCTAAGCATCGCGTAGCGGTCAATCGGTGCGCCTACAGATTCTCGCAGTTCTGCAATCATGTCCACCAGTACGCATAGCGTTAGGGACGTGGCAATTGCGATGGTCTCCAACGAAGGCAGCAAGAGAATAACTTCCTCGCCTTGCTTCTGCGCTTCAAGAGCGCCTTTCGCATTCCAATACAGGTTTTTTAGAATACGTGGGACTGGGTAGTTGCCAAGGTCCAGGCAGGACACCTTGTTTAGGCGCTCGAAAAGGTACACCCACATCTCTCCCGTTACCTTTCTGTGGGCGGCCTTGCTAAGACTAATTTCAAGTCTTTCAGTGCTATGCACAGATGGCATGTCTGCAAGCTTTCGCAGGATGCATTCCAAAGTTGGGCCAGTCATTCACCTGCGGTACCAGAATTCGGCAGAATGCACCAGTTTGGTTACTACGGAGCGAAATCCATAAATTTCCCTTCTGGTGTAACACGGTGAAAATGTTATATGGGTCATGTGGCGCTATCCCGCTGATACCGATCATGAGCGCGGTTGATGTGAGCAGAGGTGCATCACCAGCTTCGTCTGTGGTATTGCACTCAACGTCAAGCTCGACAAGTGCCGGTGCCTCAACTCCATTCAAGAAGCCAGAGCAGAACCGGATGCCCGCTTGGAGATCTAGAGTTTGCAGCGCTGGGAGCACAGTGGCGGGCGTAACCCATTCCACGAGTAGGTTTTCATTGACTGCTTTCAAGACATTATGTAACTTCAGCTCCTGCAGCGAGGTAATTGACCCGAGGGTAGCGAGTAGTTCGGAAATCGACAGCGTGTGCGGTGCGTCACTCTCTCCGGGGTAGCAAATGTGCAAAACTGACAACTTGATGGAATGAACAAGTCCAGATTTTAGGACATCCCAACCGAAAGGGAAATTTTCAAGCGCCAAATGCTCCAGATTCGGAGCACTAAGGGCTAGAAGCTCATCTGGGAGTACTTCGTCGTTGTCTAGGAGGCCCTGCCAGTTTTGACCACAGAGGGAGAGGACACGGAGTCGAGGGGCTTCGCTGCTATCGAAAGGTACGAAACCGAAAAATTCGCAAATGTATGGACATGGTGCATCGATCTCCAGCGTTTCGAATCTCCAGAACTGATCGGCTATGCTCAATAGGTTCGCATACACCACATCCCTGTGGAAGTCTTGATGGCTGATACGGATAGTGAGAGGCAGGTGCACTGTGCGCCTAAGCATCTCGAACATCCAATTTGGACTGACTGAAAGACTCAGTGCTTTGCGCCAAAGCAGGGGCGCCCCCAATGCAACCTTCCGCCACTCCTGACAGACTTGGCTGACAGACCTGAGCCCCGTGCTACCCTGCGAGTCGATAACCACGGAGAAAATTATTTCCAGGATATCTCGGTTGGTGCGCGCGGCTAGAATATGTTTGTTTCTCTCTTGCGCAACCAGCAGAGTGGTTGTGGAGAGGTTGGCTAAGACTCTGTCAAGCTCTGCCAATGTCGCACTTTCCAGTATAGCAGCCAGCTCATTGGGAGAGACAACGGAGGAGACTGAGGCATTCATGGAAGGTTCTGCAGATATTTGTGAGTACTGTTCGTGGACAATACAAGTGTGTTTCGCTGACTTTTTGATGTTGTAGAGCACTACGTTGGCTAAAGGAAGTGAACTGAGGAGAAGTTGAAAGAGAAACAGAACTCCGTCTGGCTTGGACGAACAAAGAACATACCAGCATACTGTTTCTTTGTTACTCGGGCAGTCTACTCAGGCGTAGCTAGTGTCAAGTAACAGAGTCACGGTTTTGGGGGTGCATTTCACACTGCTCGTAAAGCTTATGGGATAACTATACTTGTCATGGAAATCTAAGTCTATTCCAGTATCTGTTGGTAGCTAAATAATTGCCTAAGCCCTTGGGTATGGGCTACCCTATGTGCCCTCAGTTACCTCTGCAGGTAGTGGTCCAGCAAATCGGCCTTCGCTTGTGCTTCTCCCAAGTTGTTGGGAGTACTAGGGACGGCTGACGGCGGTCAGTGACGATGAGGTACCGGACAAGTCCATCTTGCTTGATTTGAGAGCCTTCTTGCACGGAAACCCACTCGCGGCGATCCTCAGAATCGCACCATATCCACATCTGACACATATCGATACTCCTGATCCAATAAAAAAATATGTCGTCATTTTGGATATCATTCATAGTAGCTGGAGGGTGGTCGATTGGTGAGTCCCCTTGCGATTCAAACCAACAGTAATATCCCATCGAATCTCGGAACTTGTGACGTCTTCGTGGGGATATCTAAATGTGTGGTCAGTCGGAAGAAACGTAAGTCAGTTATCGTTATCTCTTACTTTCAGCTGCGGTGAGTCCACACGTGTTCTTTGGTCAGGAGTATCTACCGAGGAACCCCTGGGGACTTCGTCAGTGGCTATTTGCATGGTATACGTGGTCACGGATAGTTACAGGGGTGCCGTGGAACTCTCTGATGGATCGGCGCTGGCGAACCCTTGGGGTGACTGCAAGTCGTCGTGATCCCGGCTAGGTAGGAAACATGGTAAGCTGTGGTTTTCCAAATGAATTATAGGGCCTACTTCATGCGTTCTGTGCATGAAGCGAATGTTCGCAAAACTGTTGGTACCAGTGTAGCAGGTTGAGACGCAACGGGAGACACGACTTGGTGACCGTGCGGTTCCGCAATTACGACGCGAGTGATCCCTCCACATCGGATTGGAGAACTATGGCGAAACAACCATTGCTGGGATGCCATGGGATGTTAGGTAGGATAAAGAACACGAGCCCAGGGCTGAGCGCTGACAGCTCATAACAGCCAGCCAACTCAGCCAAGTGCGTAAGACCGCGACATTTGTCTATTCAACTCAGAGCTATTGTTCCTGTAGCTCCGCCACTCTACACCTCCGCTACACTTGCAGTACCAATAATGACGTGTGATCCCTGTTCAACGTATGTGCGACAAATCTTCGAGATGCCCGTGGTGTTATTCCATACGATTGCCATTTCACAATCCCTGGAAGAAGGTAGACGTTGGAATGGCTAATGGCTAGGGGGTGCACTGCGGGGCTACTCGAGGATGACTGCCAATAACTGCCACGAGGCCTGCAGACAAAGAACCTACCTCACTATATGAATGCAATGCTGAAGTTTCTGAGGGCGATCGAGTCAATCCCTACCTTCCATCATGAGGCACTACACTCGCAGACGAGCCAGGCTCGTACGTAGCCTTCACATCGTCCCTGATCTCTACTAATGATGCATGAACCTGATAGCTTTCCGAGGTTGCCCCTGTAAGGGTACGTATCACTCGTTGATCCATCTTTGACAATTTCATTGTATCCGGCTGCTGTAGGACATAGTCACCCTCACAACGGAGGTCTCTGTTGGCAATTTCGTGGCTCAGGCGTCACGAAGCCGTGTAATTGCGTCTGGAGTGAAGTCTCTTCATGTAAACTTCAAGGCTGGTCTTGCAGCCCTTCGAGCACTCCGCCAGTGTCTTGCACTACTTCGGCATCTGGAAGATCTTGAACTTCATCTGGCCGAGTTGTCCCATTCGTCCTGGGTTCATATCTTACGTTCTGTCAACTTCAAAAACCTGCAAAACTTGTCCACGAATGCCCCACACAGCGTTCTGTGCCACTTCCTCCCCGAAGCAACAAATGTGCAACATCTACGTCTACTCTCCTTCTGTGGTGATATGTGCCAATTGGATGACGCTCCCTTCCCGCACCTCACGGATGTAACTGCTGCAACAGCTTGCATTGCACCCCTCACCAATCATGCACGGGTGGAACGCCTCAGCGTCATAGATTTAGGGCCTGAGGACAGCACGGCATTCCCTCAGATGTTAAAGTCGTTGGCCTCATCCACTTCGACACTAACCATACTACATGTTGACTTTGATCCGGGTGATCGTGATATACTGAAGCGTATCAGCGAAGTCGCACCTAACCTTACTGCCCTTAAGCTGATTGAAAGGGAACTCCTTCCTCAGGTTTGTGTTTTGATTGATCTCGGTATCGTGTAGTCTAACATATGTGTCAGGGCCGTCCTCTTCGCCAGCGTCGTCCTTGGAAACACTCTGTTGAATGGCGGGATGACTTGAGACGTTTCCCTTACCTCCACAGATTTTTATTGCGTACCCCTACATCGCTTGTGAGGGTGCCAAGCATCGAACACGAAGAGTTGACTCTCCTCCGGGCTTGGACTTGTATCAATTCGGCACCTCATCCCAGCTTGATGTACGTCACACTCTGGTATCTGGCAGGGTTACCTGAGTGCCACACTTAAATCTTGGAAGCGGGAGGCCGGGAACGGTATAAACTGGGTCCTTCAGGTGCATGCAATTCCACCAGAGTGGGATCAGTTTATATGACAGATATCGTAGGCAGTTGTATTTCTAAGTCACGGACGAGTAAATCATCAAAGGAACTGTGTGGGCTTATTTGTGCATACATTACCATTCGACACTCCGATCGAGCGTGGGTAGCCTAATATTATATTGAAGATCCTCGTTCCGAGAAACGATCCCAGCATGTATCCTATAAGTATTTCGAAGGCCAGGCTGGCGGCTATCCTCCGAGTATAATGTTGCATGAATGAAACGCGACGTGAAGGGGGTACAGGACACACCGCAAAATTTATATTCAAAGCGGCAAGACGCGAATGCGTCGTCGATCGAGCAAAGACATCCATATATATATATTTGCGCAGATGCACCACAGGTCACCACCAGCCAGATATATGACACCAGACTTGCGACGCACAGGGCGGCAGGAAACCAGCTGTACCCACATGCCATTCATCAATAGTAGCAACATGAACCGGTGAGGGTGACCTAGCCTGTAATACGTTACACGCATTTCGAGGGCAATGTTGATAGCAACCTCTGGGAATATCATCTCAGTCGCTAAATCGTATTCAGTATCCACAATCGCCTGTAGTACGGAGAGGACTTACCCGTTGCGGCTATTGCATCGATGATGTAAAAATGATAGCGATATCTGGATTCAGACTACTGATGTGCACCTGAAAAGATACAATACTATTTAATAAGCCGTATGAGTTCTCAGTCGACTTCAGCTTTTCCTCTGTCTTCGCTCTTCTGACAGGCCGGATCTAACATCACTGAATGGTGAGTCTCACGGCGTTCGAGCGGTACCTCAACCTTGATGACTTTTTCCTTGTCTGCTGTGCCAGTTGCTGACCACAGCGATGTCTGCGTTGTTTTGCACTTCCTTAGTTTCTTAGAGTTTTTGAGCTTTGGACGAGACGTGCACACGGCCTGTTTCGGGCGATGAGTTCTTCATTCCACGATGGGTTCCTCACTCCATGACAGGCTCCTCATTCCAGGACAACACTTTCGCTCATGACGAAGATTTGGTTGGCACCCTAAGTTGATTGTCGGGAGTCTGTGAGCAACAGAAATCATTGTTCGGCCAGCGGATGCCTTATCAAGAAGATTCTGCACGATACCATCAAGAGTATGGAAAGCCGGACAATCGCGCTTCGGCATATCTGAATGTGGCAAGTTTTTCGGCGGCATGACCGTGCAACACGATTTTCGAAGTTTCGAAGTTTGTCCACATACTTGGTCATTAATTCATTAGTCATGCAGTTGCGTGTTCGTCAGTCACGCACATCTGCATACGCTTTCACTGACTATCGGTCACAGGGCCAGACCATACCATACGAGGTCGTCAACACAGCCAAACCCCCCTCCGGTGCTGCTAAATCTGTCCAATTTCAGTCGTATGTCGCACTCTCGAGGAGCCCAGGGTCAGCAGACCATTATCACTAAAAGACTTCGATGACACAATGTTTTTGTCTATCCATACCCTGGAACTGCTGGCAGAGGGCGATCGCAAGATTAGATACAGAAACATTGACTTAGGGGACATTGTGGAATTTCGTTATACCAATCCATAGTTATGATGACATGAGCACCATTACGAAACGTTTTTCTGCAGACAGTGCGGGTGAACCGGCACCAATGTTTCTTTTTCTCTGTGTGGTTTACTTTGAGCCAGTGAAATCTCGCTACATGGGTCCGCTGTCATGAACACAAACCCCTATTCCATATCTCGGCATACTCCGGAGCAGCACACCATGGACAAAGACTCTGCGGTTTGCCAAAGGGAAGCTTCTGAGCCGCTTGAACACGCCCAGTTTTGCATGATGTCGACACACCTCCGCTACGAGCTAACTCGAAAGCTTGACTGTGACCGCAGAAGCACTGTAACCGCACTAGCGTTCAGCCCAAAAGGATCCTACCTGGCCGCTGGCCACCTGGATGGCACCCTCTTGATCTGTTCGGCATTTTCTGGTGAAACGCTGCATGAAGTGTATGTAGCCGGTGGGGTATCCTTGCTTTCCATACTATGGATTGCAAACGACGAACGTCAACTACTATGTGGCTTGGGGAATGGTGTTGTCATTTCAGTAACAATTGCCACCTATGTAAGTGCAGTGAACGGTGCTTCCTGGCTGACATTTACCACTATCTCAGGAGATCACTGTCACAGGTTTTCGTGCCCACGATAACCTTCCGGTGGAATGCCTGAGCATTTCTGGAAGTACAGTTGTCACCGGTGCCACCTCAGAAGTCTCGTTGTGGGATCATAGTGCCAGTAGCAGTGCGTACCTGTCACCACTTGGTTACTCATGAGCTAAATCCGCCCCATAATATATCAGATCGATGGGTGTCTCGTGGGATCATCACACCACCTCCGTCCATTGCGGTGAACAGCAACTCTGAAATTATCGTGACTTCGCTTCACTGGGCGTGGACCAAGTATTCCGACAATACATTATTGATCGCGTACCTCCACCACGGTATTTTGTACTACGTACCCTAATCCCCGTTACGCCGTTGTTCTGATGTTGGTTGTGTAGATTTTGGGATGTCAAGAAAGCCAAGATAGCGCATTTTTTCTACCTTAAAACGCTGGTGTTGGTACTCAGCTTCCATCTTATGTTCTATCAATAACATAGTTTCCCAGCGGTGCAATGCATATTTCCCCCGACGGGAACACACTGGTGGTCTCTAATCTTGATAGCGGTTTCGATGTCTACCACCTTAACAACTGCACCCTGGATGGATCCATCTTGCATCCTTGCCATGGTCGTAAAATCCCTGTTGCTTTTATTCATGGTGGTTTCGCCGTACTAAGTGGAAGCCCAATTGGACAAGTGAGCATTTGGGATGCGAGCTCAAGAGTGTTACTTCAAGTTCTCAAACATGAAGGTAATTTTTGAGTACACCCAATGAATGTCTCACTTATCCACATTTATTTGTAGCCATGGACACTGTTCTTTCAGCTGCGGTGAAGTTATTGGTGTCCTCGTCGGGGTTGTTGCACTAAGCGACTCTCTTTAGGCATACGCTGAATGGGAAAGCGACCGTTTCCTTATTGCAACTGGGACGATCGCGAGAGAAAACAGTCAACCTGGAATATACCTGTGGCATGCAATAAAAGGTAGGCATGTCGCTTCTGCCTTCATACACATTTACTTCAATGACAATAGTAGTTCCAGGTCGAGTTAGACAAGGAAGTGTTGCGGGGCTTGCGAGTACTGCATCAAAGGTATGTCGAGTCCTCGCCTGCCGGTGGTGCACGACTAAGTGGATATAGCCGATCAATGCCAACATTGAATTACTTTTCATCATCCTCGGCTTTCTTGTTGCGTATATTACTGGATACATTCTAGGCCTTCCGAGTGAGAAGAGCATTCTCCGTCGTCCACTTTAGGTTTAAATTTGTCTTTCATGTAACGCTGCCTCATTATTCACTCTACATACACATAATGCACATACCCCATTTACAAGGTCATACCTCTTCATATGTCAGTGGAGCTGAGGCAATCATAGATGATATTGGAATGGGGAACGTCCGGCGAACGCGACGAACGTCTGAAACGGGGAGTGTGGAAAAACAGGGAAAGCGGGGGTGGAGTCGCCTCGATACGACCTCGAACGTCTCGGAGAGTGTCGGTCTCGAACCATTAAATAGTGGGAGTTGCCTCGTGGGACTTCGAACGCAGAAACTAAACCTCTGCAGTCACTCTCGACTGCAGTGCTCAAATGATCGGCAGGGACATGCCTAGAATATGTGGTGTAATGTCTATAATCATATCTGAACGTCTAGGGGGAGTTTCGGCGTCTAGAAAAGTATCCCGAGGGTAAACAACCACTGTGCGAAAAACGGGGATATCTCGTGAGCGGCGGGGGGGGTGTCAGAACGCGGAGTGTGTCGCCGGGAAGGCGTCGTCGAGGGGTACAACCGTGCTAATAATCAGGAAGCGCTGCACGCAAATGGACGGGATACGGGACACAGACCAGCACTAGCCTGTGTCGGACAAGGATCGCGATAACTTTGGAACCAGAGACACACAGGTACGTTTCTGGTGTCGTCAGGTAGACAGAATCGAGTAGATTCACGTCCAAAAATTACGAAAGATTCGGCCACAAACTGACCGGGAAACACGCTATACACAAACTGGGGGAGGAGAAGAAGGCGCCGGCAGACAACGGCTTAGCGCAGCGGCACGAAACCTTGGAAGGCGACAGCGGGAAGACGTGGGGAGCACGAAGAAAAATGAATCACGAGATTTGGCGCACCCAATCCCAAGTTATCCTCAAAACGATCCTGCAGAGCTTTTTTCCACAAAATGAGATATATCTCCAGAACAACGCAGACAGTGACAACACGAAAGGTACCATTCGAAAGGTCTTCTCGAGTAGGATCAGGTTTAGAATTTACGAGAGGCTCGGCACAACGGTGCCCGAGACACGCGTCCGATACGAAGGGGGGTAGGAGGAGGGGTTGGTTCCAGACAAGGCAAAGCCCTCGCGGTGGGCTCCGGATGAAGGATTTCTAAAAAGAGTGTTGGAAGAGGTCAGCTAGGCCTCCTAGAGAGTGGTGGTTGGGGTCAGTTCGACCCAAACGGCTTGCTGCTAGAACCAGAGAGGTGAGAGGGAAGTGAAATGAGTGAACATGATTGAATATTCCCTTTTACAGCACAAGCAGTGCTCGATATACGATGTCTAAAGAGGGCCTAAGGCAGGATAAACCTTCTGCCAGGCTTCCTCTCTGAATTCCGCTCTTTTCTGGTCTGTAGCTATTGTCCGTCTCCTTTTTTTTGTGTGAAGATACAAAATTTCGGTGCATGCATGGGCTTACATAAGCCACATGCGCGCACACTACTTGGAATATTAAGTAGAAAAATATCCTTCGTAGCTGACGTGAGGAACAAAGGACAAAAGAAGAACGTTTGTGGGAACATGGTTAGTGGGTTGTACTAAGGGTTAGCATCCACAATAGATCGTGAAGTATCAAAAGAGACTAAACAATCTAGCGGGTGCATGCAAAACAGTTAAATTACTGGCCCAAATCATTCTAAACTGTATGGAGCACAATATATTTATTTTGAATAGTGTCACAGCTTCAAAACTTGTGTATAGGCCTTCAAAATATGTATATAGGGCTTTTAAACTTGTACTGGAAGCATACATTAACAAAATGGGATATGCTAAGGCTTACAGCGCCGCTTTGCTGCCAAAAATGCCGCCGGCTCATCACGTGATGTGTCGGGGGGCGGTTGAGCAAGGGAACTTGTCAGGCCTCCCCGTGTCTTCCCCTGTTCCTAACCCTGCAGACCCTGCCATCAAATCCAGTGCACTCAAATCATCCAGCGGCTCCATAAGCACGACGAACATGGACATGCGGAAGAAGGTCGCCTTCCTGTCCCCCCCGCAAACCCCCTCGGGACTCTCGATGACACAGCCTCTCCCAGACACCAACAGTTCTGCAAATACCGGATCGTCACAGCAGTCGTCTGCAGGTCCTCCATCGAAAACTGCCCTGCCCATTTTTAAGCAGCACATGGCAGGGAAACATGTGGTTCTACTTCTACTGCCACATCAACCTCATGTACAGACGCTGCTTCCAAATCAACCACCACCTCCACCCCATCCCCTGCAGCTGCTGCACCCCCTGCTGTAACCACAACTAGTGCAGCACCGAGCATCAAGGCCACATCAACTCACACAGCCGCTTCGCCATATCCAGTCTCCCTGCGATCTCAGACCCTGTTCTCCCAAATGTCCATGTCCAGCACCCGTATCCTCGTGGTTTCCTCGTGGAGCGAAGGTGCCGAAGAGGATCTCGTCAGCAACCTCGGTCCCCGTGAACTGGATGAGACAGGAGGTCCTCTGGGAGATCGTTGCCAGTGAAGAGCGGTAAGTTGCTTATCTCGAGATGCATCGCTTGTAACTCCAGACGGGCTCATACTGTGCCCCATGATAGATATGTTGGTGAATTGCAGAAAATGAAGGAAACTTTCATCGACCCACTTCTCCATCCATATGCGTCACCACCTCCTACCTCCCCCACACCATACGACTACGATGACTATTCAATTGCTCCCTCCAGATTCGAAGCCACCCAGGATTCTATGGATACCCTCCCACCCATAGCTGCACGTTTCATGTCCCCGACCGGTTTCCGTAACGAGGGCCCCTCACCCCAAGCACTGGATACCAAATCCCTTGCATTGACCGCTCCAAATATCGATGGGGAGAGTGTGGACACCGATGATGATGATGCCAAGCACGTGCACTGGGCATCAGGGCAACCATGCCAAGGTCGCGGGGAAACACAGTCATCCCCGCTCACCTTATCGTATCGCATCGGGGGCCGCCGGTAAGAACGGGAAAACCAAGGAGACAGTCCCCTTCCCCTCGCGTTCACATGTGTCCATCCTTACTAGTCAGTGCACACGCATCAATCAAGCAGCAATGTCCACACATTTGTTAGTCACAAATTCGCTGATGATGACGCCGTACAGGTGCACGAGGTGGTTCACACCTTACAACTTTTGTATGCTTGCAGACCCACCTCGTGACCAGAAGGAGGACAATATCAAGTGAGTTCGGAATTACTACCAGCTTTATAACACACTGAGCCCATCTATAGTTGCTCAAGGTTGGAGAAGATGTTGCGAAGGCAATGTCCACATGGAAGGGTCTATGGGTGGCGGGTCCAGCCCACGATCCGGAGCTGGCAAGCCACTGCCAGTGCCGTGCAACATCTTCTCTTGTTATCAAGGCCGCTAAAGGTTTGCTCGCTTGTTGCGCTTCGTGTGGTGTGATATTCACCTCCTTGTACTCCTTTCCTACTTGCAGAGCCACATCGCCACTGGAAGAAGAAGAATATCAAGTGAGTTTGGCAATACTACCGGTACTCTAACATACTGAAACTTGCGCTGTTTCGGACTACAAAGTAGCATAGTTAACTAGCGAGCACTTGTACTGTCTGTCTTTTTTGCCTCTATCATCTTAATTACCTTACTGGTAATTCCACAGTGTGTCGAGGTGTCTATCTAAGAAAATACAGATAAGTACAGAAAGTCCGGGAAGTACTAAATAAAGTCATAAAGGCTTAGATAGATTTTTGCCGGTTTACTGATGGAATGCATGATGATTGATGAATTTATTTACATAAGTAGAAGACATTGAGGGTGAGTCATACTAAGAGTGATGTGGCGGTTGCATTGCCCTTCAAGTAATGGTAGATCATCATCTGTATCAGCATACATTCAAGGTTGCAGATAGAAAGTTCTCCACTTAGGCCGAGTCTGGCACCCTTGCATAGGTCAAGGACATCCGCAAGACTGGACATGCTATGGGATGCGTACGCCACAGTCACGGAAAGCACATCACAAATTTCTGTAACACAATTAGTACAGGCGACAGTGCTTGCTCATCAGATTGGTGTTGGATTGAGCAAGCACATAGGCAAGAGATTGGGGAAGTCTGATTGAGAAGTTTGTTTTACAAGTCATCCTCTGTGTTGTATCGAGAAATCTAAATTGATATAAAACAAATGCTTTGCAAGATGACACGGTTAGCGTATAGGACATGCATGCAATAGGTTTGGTGTACAGTGAATGACAAACGTGCTTAGATATTTGTAACACGAATTATGGATGAAGTCTGACACGTCACACTGCCAACGTGATGCTTGTGGCATGCGATAAGGTTTCTTGAAGGGCTGGAGGAAAAATCATCGCTAGGGGGGTCGTATTCAAAGCCGAGATGACGGCGGGGGCAGGGGGGCGCTAGATGTCAGGGAAAAACTTGGCCCATATGTAGGTCGTCGTCCGGGCTTGGTGGTTCAGGTTGCGAGCCTACTGTCATCTGAAAGTAAAATGGTTTAGCATGAGCAGTGGATAGGGTAAGCGTTACTGTAACTTACCACTTTCTGCTACTTATGACGATGTCCTCAAGTGCCTTCAAGGAAGATCGCAGAGGTATCAGATAATTCGGCATCCTCCATTCGCTTCAATCGCTTCGCTCTAGTCTGCAGAAGAGTGTCACTATCGGAACCGCGAAGGTGAGGGAGCGACAGTGTGAGGTAGGGAAGAAGGCTCGTTGGGGATACGACATCTTCAGTGCTTGCACGTCTTTGCAATTGCCATTGACGGCGTACATCGGCGAGTGGAGGAACAACGACTGCATCAAAAATATCGCGCGAACGTTTGCGCTTCCAACAGATAGAAGGATGATTCAGGACAGGGGGCACCGCCGCGACGGAGTTGCCTCTTACCAGGAGTGACGAGGCTAGCTTCGACGGCCAATTCATCTTCCAAGTCATTTTCAGTCGAAGATGGGAAAGCTACGGACGAACGGATAAAAGCTGCAGCTGGAGGTATGATACGATCCTTTTCTGGTGTACCCTCATACAGTTCCATTTGCTGCTCGGTGAGTGCTTCTTCATCTTCTATCAAGCGGAAAAGTGGTGCGCATCATTGCCCATAGCTCGCAGATGATGTTGAGCTTGATGGAAGCATTTGAGCGTGACGGCCATTCGAGTCTCCGCACGTAACGGTAATAGGCTCCGGGAGTTGATGGTGGTGGTGAAGGCACCCCAGCCGCCGAGGTAAAGTCGAGCGTATAATTACCAAGGATATCAACCAACAAGTTCACTGCATGAGCGCCAAAACTGACGGTGCCATCATGATCACCCACGTCTGGTGGTGTTGATGAACTCAAGAGTCGGGACAAAAAGGGATCTCACGTACCTAATAGGAAAGCCACGTTTGCTTTCATGAGACCCGTGATTCCGAACTGTCTAATGTTAGCCACACCTTCGTAGGCTCGCAGTATATGACTTACCGGAAGGTCATACTTCTCAGTCATCCACAAACAATGGAGAGCGATCTTCCAGAGTTCTATCAGCTCGTCGAACACCCAATCCTGCGACAACTCTTCCCGAGTAAGCGAGCGAACGTCGGTGAGCTGCGAACATTCGTCGAAGATGGGTTTCACTACACTCGACAACCCGCTGTATTCCATGGTAAGTAGACCCGGATTAGACGAAAAGAGAGAATGAGGTAGGAATTTGTTCAGCGTCCACCACTGTCCAGTGTTCTCAAAGCAGACAAAGATCGTCACAATTTCCATGCCATTCTCGCACGCCTGGGAACCCTTTTGGATCATACAGTGACTCCAAAAACCCTTTCCATGTTTGCCCTATTTTCAGTGCATGCAGTGTACTGCCAGACACATGGAGAATCACACTAAGCTTTGTTGGAGTCATAAATAGTACATAGTCCTGGCTGCAATTTGGCTCCTAGGTCATGTGATTTCATTCACATGGTCCAGAGATATGGCCATTTTAAAACAGCATGTCCATGGAAAGGGTTTTTTTCACTTTTGAATTGGTAACTAAGATCTTATTCAAAATGTCCAATAATTGCTATTGTTTGGTGATACAAACAAAGATACATGTGTAAACAATATGTCTGAGTTTAAAAAAATTCAAATACCTCTTTGTTCCCAACCACCATTATGGTCAGACCCCTTTCTCTTACTCAGCAAAGCACCATTCTCTCTTTGCTTGACTCTGGCCATTCTGGTGAAGCTATTGCCAAGCAAATTGGTGTCAGCCCCTCTACTATATCCAAACTTCATTCTAAGAGGCATTCTAGCCTTCCTAAGGCCCTTGGAGGCCATCCTTCTAAGCTTTCCCCTGCCAATATTTGCCATGCTCAACATCTTATTACCTCTGGCAAGGCTGAAAATGCAGTTCAAGTCACCAAAGCCCTTGGAAACATCATCAACCAGCCTCTCTCTGCTAATACTGTTCATCATCACTTGAAAAAATCTGGTATGAAGTCTGTAGTCAAGACCAAACATCCTATTCTCTCAGCCAGCCATTGCAAGGCTCACTTGGATTTTGCTTATACCCACAAGGACTGGACTATAAAGGACTGGAAGAGGGTTGTATGGTCTGATGAGACCAAAATTAATTGCCTAGGGTCAGATGGATGCAGGTGGGCTTGGAAAAAGGCTGGGGAGGGACTTAATGATAGGCTGGTACAAGGAACTCTCAAGTTTGGAGGGGGTTCCTTGATGATGTAGGGGTGTATGACTTGGGATGGTGTTGGCTATGCTACAAAGATTGATGGTAGGATGGATGGGGACCATTACCTTCAGATTTTGAAGGATGAGCTTCAACAAACATTGGAGCATTATGGTCTCAATCCATCTGATACAATCTTTCAGCAAGACAATGATCCCAAGCATACTTGCAAAAAGGTTAGAGACTGGCTAGAAGAGCAGGAGTTTGGGACCATGGTATGGCCTGCACAGTCTCCTGACCTCAATCCCATTGAACATCTCTGGGGTTGCCTGAAAAGAAGGTTTGCAGGGTATGAAACCCCCCTAATGGGATTCATGAGCTATGGGAGAGAGTTCAGGTGGAGTGGGAGGGGATTTCACTGGAGGAGTGTCAGAAACTAATTGAAAGCATGCCTAGAAGGGTTGAGGAAGTGCTTAGAGCAAAAGGTGGATATACCAAGTACTGATAATATCCAAATACCCTTGTAAATTCAAAAGTGAAAAAAACCCTTTCCATGGACATGCTGTTTTAAAATGGCCATATCTCTGGACCATGTGAATGAAATCACATGACCTAGGAGCCAAATTGCAGCCAGGACTATGTACTATTTATGACTCCACCAAAGCTTAGTGTGATTCTCCATGTGTCTGGCAGTACACTGCATGCACTGAGAATAGGGCAAACATGGAAAGGGTTTTTGGAGTCACTGTACTCTTTACAAGCTCAATAGCCTTCGTTAGTTGAATCGTTGTGTTCATCGGTAATCAGCGCAGCAACAGTTGAAACACCGACATCCAAACGGATCGAACTAGCTTCCAAAAAGTTTTTCTGCGTCGGTTGGATGTCCTGGTCTTGCATACCCACCCAATCGTTATCTTGTTTTGCATAGTGGGTTCGGATTTCAGAGGCGGGTCGCATGTAGGCCAATGCAATGTACCGCTATAACAGGCACCCTAAAGCTCTGACAGAGCTCTTCTTGCTGCCAATCGCGAGCGTCAGTGGGGAACACACTACGCGAGTGAGTTTTACGTCTGCACAAACTTTCGGGCCTAGCAGAACTATGAAGGATGCCAGCACACTGAGAACCCACATGGGGCCATGAGCTACGTGGGTGGGGTCAGCGGCGCTCAGCGTTGAACGTAGTGTGCGGACGATGAGGGGTTTGGACCTCAAGGTATTGTACGTGGAGGGGAGGAAGTCGATGTTGTCAAGAACGTAGCAGCTGTTCAGGAGATGTGCGCGTGGAGGGTCGAATGTGGCAGAGCAATGGCTCCAAGGACGAACCCTCCCAGAGCAATGGCATGCTTGTGTTCGTAGTATCAGTATAGGCGCAAGCAGATTCGATAATATTGAAGGAAGAAGTTCGACGAGAGCAGGGGCGAAGGTAGAGGGTTGGTATAGTGACAGATCGTGGCCTGAAATGCAAAATGCACCAGTCAGTGATTACGCCGGAAAGTGTGAAATCCTGCTTACTTGTCCTGCTTACTTTGAGACCATCACAAGCAGACCCTTTTTCCCCCTCTTTGCCGAGTTCGCTCGTCATGCCGCGGCGCAAGGCAAAGGCAATTCTGTCCCGCACAGGCAATAGGAATTTTGCAGCTAAGCGTTGGACTTGCGGAAGCCATATTGACAGCGCGCACGCCTTGCGTGCGTTAGGAGTAGGCAATGCCTCGTCCATAGGGATAGCGAGGACATGTGTTAGCATATCCCGGAGTTGCGCCTCTGTGACCGTTTAGCACTCAAATATGCAAGAGATGAAAAATCCCTTACTACCGAATAACTGGTACTTGGCGGATGAGGTGAATATGTCACTGAAGAGCTGGAGACCCATGTGCGGTGCCGTGCACAGATCGTGTGCAAGTTTGACCTGGGCCACGGACATTCCAATTTTGCTTTTCTTGGGACTTCTCTTGGGAAAGGGTAGGAGGTTTCCTCCACATTGCATTCAACCCCACAGTCGAGGACGGAAGACTCACCGTCTTTTGGTATCATGACGGTGTCTGGTTCTACGAGTGCTCTTGCCAAGTCGAGACAGACGCCATCGACGAGTGCCTGGGTATGTTTATGCAATGGCTGGAAAAGAGGCCATGACGCGTCACTGTCAGTCGAATCTGTCATGGCAGCTCTTATGCGTGCCTCAATGAGGTCGCGTAAGGAGGACTGTGGGTCGATAATCTGAGTGACTGGCCGTGCCAGGTACGTCAAATTGACCAGAGGGTCCTCCGGCTCTGGGATGGGAATGGAAGTCTGGGCGTACTTCTCCGGCATGGGCTTTCGAGGTGTCTCGGGGAAGGTACATCGCCCTTGGGACTGGTCATAAATACAAAATATTGTTTTTGCTGAGACCACGCAACACGCGAGCCAAGCAGTCTGATGTCTCGGTCAAGGTAAGGGTGCTGGGCGGGGTAGGCAGCGCCATGGCAGGATGACCAACGACGTCCAAGAAGAAAGGCCACATCGTCCAAAAATTTGTAACATGAATCGGATATTGATTGATTGATGCTTATAGAAATCATAGACGATTCACAGAAGCATTCAAGGACACGGTCAGAGAAACGGATTACATTACGGGCATCCCATGACATCCTAACCAGATATCGAGACGAGGAACACCTCGCAAGCGGAGATGTCGTGGTCAGCTTGGATGTCATCAAGTGTTGACTGGAGGTACCCTTCACTGGACAATACTGGAGACAGAAAGGGTCACTTTCGTACAGGGCAACTATTGATTGAAATGACGAACGTCTTAAACCAAGTCCACAGTCTGCCTCTACCTGGTAGGGGTTGACGCTGAGCTCACATACACGACCTGTAATGGGAACAAGGTCCTGGAGATGGAATTACGATAGGACGGTAGAGGTCATTGCAACTTTGAGATAGGACAGAGGGGAACGTGGTATGCTTAGAATGAAGGAAATCAGCACGTCGGGACACATGACAGGATGACCTTGGCACCGACAACAACCGTCCTAAATTGCACGCTGAATGAATCACATGAACCTGCAGGAAGTAAAGCGTGAGTCAGCACGCGCGCAGGGGGCAGAGATCAGCCAGGACACACTAAGCTTAACCAAAGGCAAGGCAATATCATTACCAAACGATGAGGGGTAACATGTAAGGGGAAACGAGAGCGGGCCAGGGCCCATCGCACACCAGTGGTACAGTCAGAAACCCTTCCGACGTAGCTACAGCGGAGGCTCAAAAACTCCACCGTAGGTACTGTGGGATCTGAAAATTTTGAAGTACCTACGTCGGTGGTTCAAAAACTCTGCTGTAGGTACTGTGGGATCTGAAAATTTTGAAGTACCTACGTCGGTGGTTCAAAAAGCTCCGCAGTAGCTACTGCGGGATCTGAAACATTTGAAGTACCTACGTCGGTGGTTCAAAAACTCCGCCGTAGGTACTGTGGGATCCGAAAATTTTGAAGTACCTACGTCGGTGGTTCAAAAAGCTCCGCAGTAGCTACTGCAGGATCTGAAACATTTGAAGTACCTACGTCGGTGGTTCAAAAACTCCGCCATAGGTACTGTGGGATCCGAAAATTTTGAAGTACCTATGTCGGTGGTTCAAAAAGCTCCGCAGTAGCTACTGCGGGATCTGAAACATTTGAAGTACCTACATCGGTGGTTCAAAAACTCCGCCATAGGTACTGCGGGGTCTGAAAAGTTTGAGGTACCTACGTCGGTGGTTCAAAACCTACCTATGGCGGAATTTCAAAGACCCAGTCTGAAGCCATTTGGCAATTTGTAGGAATGGGCAATTCACTAAATTGCTAATTGGTTGAATGGTAGATTGGTGAAATTTTGTAAATGGTCAAATTGTCAAATCAGCAAATAGGTCAATACTACTAATCCAATAATTTCATGTGGAAATAACATTATGAATGTCTTTGTAGAGAACATATGATATAACATGGTAAAGAACATAATTACTCTGATACTCAATGTTTTTTAGATGGAACACTACAAGAACACATACTATGTTTTTTGCATGTAACATTTACAATGTTATTAGCTTGTAATTAGCACAGATAATTATATTAGAACACAAGTAATGTTATATTACATGTTATTTTGGATACCATGCTTTACACATAGTATCTCTGTTTTCAATGTTCTTTTCATGTTATTAGTCATAACATTGATCAATGCTTCCAGTGATATGCACAAGACTTTTAATTATGATCATTAATATGTAGCATAGTCGGGACATGCACTGTCTGACCTCATAAAGCCTTGTGCAAATGCCAGGCAAGACTTTGTACTGTTTCATGGCATCCTCAAACACACGCAAGCACTTGAGATGCGATTTGTATGTGCCACAGTACTCTTGTATTGTAAAAGCAATATCCATTGTAGGGAGAGAGTACTCCCTAGTAGGACATTGGGTGGTAAGAGAGTAGTTGAGGGTTTCATTTTATTTTTCTAAGGGGCTTGATCCCCATTTTGTACTTGGAGCTGGGACTTAGGGCGAGGCGAGTGGCTGATTAGTAAGCAAAGTTGGACTTGGACTCAAGTTTGTAGTAGTTACAAAAAACAATCACCACTATTGAGGCTGGAGAGCACAGGCTGGTGTAACCAGTCTGTGGCAGTCTCTTCTGTTTTCTGCCCTTGAGAGTGAGGTCAGCACAGCTCTAGGGAGGTCCTAGAGTGGTGGGGGATTGAGCAGAGTTTGTGTTGGGTTTTCAGCTGAATGTTTTCAGTTCTTTTCTTTTCTTTTCTCTACTAGTTCTTCTCTCTAGCAGGGTCCCTATTGGTCCAACTACCCTTCAGACCCCATTTCCCTACCCTTTTCTTAGTGATCTCTACACCATTCATGTACCCATCACCCACTCGTCTATACAGCATTCAATCTAGTAGACCTGTTGTCAGTATATGTTCATCATGCCTGCTTGGGATAAGCATACTGCTGCTAGGACTAATGCCAGAGCCGGCAATGGAAACAGCTTGAAGTAATCGTGGAACACAACTCTGTCGTCATGTTTGTTCACAAACCACATGGTGTTGATGATCTTCTGTATGAGCAGCACCTTGAGAAAACCCTGTTGCCCATCTTCCTCAGCTGACATATGCTATGTACCATGTGTTGGTATTCGCTGCAATAAGTAGATGGCAAAACTCGAACCTTGAAGGCGAAATTTGTGCCCTCTTTAAGCCCCTCCACTAGAGCCTGGTTCTTCTTGATCGCATTTTTGCTTTGGCTACTGTGGAAACTGAACATTGCTTCAACAAGTGGACAGAGTTTTGTCTTGAGCTGACTGCGGACTTGTGATCTGTGACTGGTGACCCAAGATCCATGAAAAGTATATCAACGTATAGAAAGAAACCATTGTGCACTAGTTTAGCCAGCTGAGGGGTATGTGCCAGGTTTACCCCAGTGACCTTATGTGCCTGAGCCCAAGAAGCATCCAAGAGGGTGTCTCCAAAGCATGGTTGGGCATAGGACCTTCAGCACACAAATGAGCATGATAATCACTGATTGCAGTCATCATAAATTCCTGTGTCATGTCATCATAGTCTCTGGTACAGGGATGACTGTCATGTTCAATGACTTTCTGTGCTTTCACCACAATGGGTTCAAGCACATCTTCTTTGGAAGAGTCTCAGCACCACTTTGTAGGATGGACCACACCATCCCTGCTGTGATCACATATCAGTATCATAGTTCACTCCGATGTGGAAAAACTTCCCCTTGTCCCTGACCAGTTGTGTGTCCTCCACATCTGGTGTGGTATGTCCTGTGTGCCTTTCCTTGGTTTTCTTGCATTGGCTCGACTCGTGATCACTTGATGGGCATGGGCTTATGAAGGGGTCTTTGATGTCTTCATTATCAGATGACACAATCTCCCTCTATATCATCAGTTTACATTCCCATCCCCATCATGTTAGGGATGGTAACCTACATTAATATCTATGGTCATGGGGGGGGCCTTTGGTACCTTGTTTTTGCTATACATGAGATGCTCTTTAGTTATGCCACTAAGCTTCATGGCAACAACATGGCTGGTAAACTGACATAGAGTAGGTCAGCATTACCAGGTTAACAAAATGCATAAAAGCACTTACCTGTGTTCCATTATCTCCATCATCATCATCGTCTTTGAGGCCAGACTGGTCGTCCCCAGCAATGCCTTTGGGCCCATCATTCTTGCTCCCTGCTTCCATCAGCTGATGCAGTTGGAGGCGTTTGCATTCCCTTTGGGCTTTGATCTCATGACATTGAACCTGCTGTTGTTGCTCTGACACCAACTGCTGTAGTTTCTCTGATGGTTGGCAGGACCGACCACCTGGCTCCTCCACTCCATGATTGGCTCAACTCTCCATCAGTATGGATACTCATGGTGCAGGTCGACTTACCACTAAAATTTTCTTTGTCTGAGTAGGGACGGGCTTTAATGTAGCTAGGCATTTGGCTTGATCTAGAGAAAAGAGGAGCAGCAAGCGCCAAATGTTATAGGCTTGCAAATTATAGACTCACACTTATAACCACAAGTTACTGTGGTGATGTTTGGTGGAATCAATGAACACGAACCTGGGTGTTGAACATGAACTGCAACATGGTCACAAGTCTGTGAAGAGCTGGCTGACCAGGAAAGAAAGGTCCCAAATATCATATGTCAAGGACAGACTTTGAGTGGATACATGATTTGATATGCCAGCATATTGAGACCTGTCAGTGATATTAGCAAGAGGTAGAGAGATGAAAAACACTCACAGATAACCTATGTTATGCTAAGACCAGAGTCTGTAACATAGGTTGAGCCCAAGTAGTCATTCTACAATGCAATGGTTGTAACCTTCTGTCTGAAGGGTTTATTGTAGTTCTGAATGAGAGCAGGAAGCTCAAGTTCGAAGTTCTGAGGAACTAGCCAGTAGATTGAGCAGCTCTAGTCTGAGGGTCTACTCTAGACTAGAGGCAACTATATATAGTACAGGGGGAGAGGCCTCAAGGCGACCTCATGTACAGTGAGTGAAAAAATGTGTGCAATGTTTGGCTGTTTTGTACTAAGTCCAGTGTAGCACCATGAGGCATGGGAATCCTGCTTAGCCTTGGTGTGATGGATGGTAGCATTGACTCCTAGCTACAAAATGGTCCCAGGGTCATGTGATTTGGTGCAGTAGTCCTTGAGATATGTCAATTATAAAACAGGTACATCATTGCACATGTTTATTCACTTTTGGTTTGGTAGTAGAATCTGGGGGAAATGAAGGAATAATTGTGGTTGTTTGGTCCTACAAACAAAGATACACACATAAACATTATGTCTGAGTTTGAATATGTTCACACACTTCTTTATTCCCAACCTTTACCACCATGAGATCTCTCTCTGCTACCCAAAGGAATACTATCCTGACTATGCTTGATTCTGGTCATTCTCCTGCTTCTATTGCCTCTAGTACTGGCCTACATCACTCCACCATCTCTAGGCTTCATTCCAAGGAGCATTCCAGCCTGCAAAAGTCCACTGGAGGTCATCCATCCAAGCTCTCCCCTGCTAATGTCTGCCATGCCATCCGCCTCATCTCAACTCAGAAGGCAGAAAATGCTGTGCAGGTGACCAAAACCCTCACCAATATTATCAACCAACCCCTCCACCCAAATACTGTCTGCCAACACTTGAAAAAGTCTGGTATGAAGGCTGTGGTAAAGCAAAAATGACCTATCCTCTCTGCCAAGCATCGCAAGGCAAGGGTAGACTTTGCCTATGCTCACAAAGATTGGACTTTGGAGGACTGGAAGAGGGTGGTATGGTCTGATAAGACTAAAATCAATCACCTGGGGTCAGATGGGCACAAATGGGCATGGAAAAAGCCAGGGGAGAAGCTGAGTGATAGGCTAGTAGAGGGGACACTGAAGTTTGGAGGAGGTTCTCTGATGATGTGGGGCTGTATGACTTGGGAGGGTGTTGGATATGCTACCAAGATTGATGGTAGGATGGATGGGGACCTATACCTTCAAATTTTGAAGGATGAACTACAAGAGTCCCTTGAATATTATGGTCTCCATCCTCCTGACATCATCTTCCAGCAGGACAATGACCCCAAGCACACCTGCAAGCAGGTCAAGGAGTGGCTAGAAGGGCAGGATTTTAGGACCATGGTATGGCCTGCACAGTCCCCTGACCTTAACCCTATAGAACATGCCTGGGGCTACCTCAAGAGGAGGCTTGCAGAGTATGAACACCCTCCCAAGGGGATATTGGAGTTGTGGGAGAGGACTCAGGTGGAGTGGAACAATATACCAGCTGAAGAGTGTCAGAGGTTGATTGAGAGCATGCCTAGGAGGGTTGAGGCAGTGCTTAAAGCAAAAGGAGGCTATACCAAGTACTGATATCCCTTAGATACCCCTCACTTTTCAAAAGTGAATAAACGTGTGCAATGATGTACCTGTTTTATAATTGACATATCTCAAGGACTACTGCACTGAATCACATGACCCTGGGACCATTTTGTAGCTAGGAGTCAATGCTACCATCCATCCCACCAAGGCTAAGCAGGAGTCCCACACCTCATGGTGCTACACTGGACTTAGTACAAAACAGCCAAACATTGCACACATTTTTTCACTCACTGTAGCTAGAGAGATAAAGGCCATTGGCCAGAGTCCCACATGTGTTGAACATGTGTTGAGAGAGGATATCACTATTGGCTGAACCAAAGCATGAGTCAAAGGAACAAGAAAGAAATGCATAGAACAAGGTCAACAGTACCAAACAGTTGAAAGGGAAAGAAAGTCCCATGGCAAGGCATGAATCATAACAACCTATACACCATGCCTACACACTGTTGCAGTTACTGCTTGAAGCCCATTCCTATGGCCTCAGGCATCATGTGGCATGTGTCCCAGACACCTGCTTGCTGGCATCGGTGGAGGAAGGTTCTTGAAGAGCCGATAAAAATGATACCTGTGGACAATGAGAGTCTGGGCACTGACATAGACAGTGTGCACAACCTACATAGAGGATTGGCAGTACAAATTGGACCAGGATGGTACTCCCAATCTTCATGAGGGTCACTTTATACAGTACCATGGAATGTGCAATGAAACCGAACCATGCCACCTTGGTGAACCTCAGTCGAAACGTGTGCATGTTGAAGAAAGTGTGGATGACATACCTTGTCACCCAAGTGAGAGTCGCTTTACAAAACAATATATCAGAATGACAGCTAAAATTCTATGGTCAGGGAGAACAATTTTCGAATCAATGGAAGCTGTAGAAACTGCTAATGAGCAGAGCAAGTGGGCACCTTTCCAAAATGAAGGTGAATGGGAGCTGGCTCACTTTCTGATGAAAAACATGGGTCAGACAAAAATGGATGAGCTTTTGAAGCTTGATATTGTACATGACTGAATACATACCAATATATTTCTATCTGACTTGCCTGGGGAGTAGGTTTGAAAGAGTGGCGTATCATTTGATAATGTGCATTCATTCCTCAAGTACATGGATAGACTGCATACAGGGCCAGGTTGGACATTTTTGAAGCATGTTCGTGGAGGTGATACTTTATGAACCTAAGAGTGTGAACTACCCAAAGGATAAGTAAGAATAGTCTATAGTAAGTGAGAAGCAACATTACCTCAGTCTTTGAGTCAGGACGAAGTCTGAGGTATAAGGAAAAAGAAGTGGTGGACGAGTATGGTAAGATTATGTAAGCGGTGCTCGCTGCACTCAGAAGTACAAGACTCCAACAGACATGTGAAATGATAGATGTGGAAGGTGACATCATGGCCAAAGATGGGACTTTGAGGCATGAACACTTGGAGTTGTGGCGGTGCGATCCTGTTGAATGCATACAAGAGTTGATGGGGAACCTGGCCTTCCGGGATGTAATGTCATACATGCCCAAGCATGCTTACACAGACGTGAATGGTGAGAACCATATCTATGATGAGATGTGGATGGGGAATTGGTGGTGGGACATACAAGTGAGTACCAACCTTGCATGACAATGGGGACTGAGTGCTGATGGATCGGAACGATAAGACAAAATTGCCTGACAGTGCTGTGGTCACCCCAGTCATCTTGTCACCAGATAAAACAACTCTGTCCCAATTCAGTGGGGACAAAAAAGCATGGCTGGTGTACCTCACTATAGGGAATATCTCAAAAGATGTCAGGTGACAAGTTTCAGCTCATGTGACCATGCTCATAGGCTACTTACCTGTTTCCAAACTCAAGTGCTTCCAGAAGAAAAGCCAGTTGTTAGCAGGATACTGCCTTTTCCATCATGCAATGTCTCTACTCCTCTGTCCTCTGGCAGATGCTGGTCGTCATGGGAGGGAGATGACCTGTGCCGATGGATATATTTGCTGAGTTCATCCCATTCTTGCTGCATACATTGTGGATTTTACAGAGCAATGTCTGGTGGCTTGTAACAAAGAAAGTTGGTGTCCTCACTGCTTGGTCCAGTCTAATAAATGCAGTGACCTCGAGGAGTGCACGAGTTGCAGTATGGCAGATACATACAAGACCCTGCAGCACATGAGAAAGAATAAGCAATCAAGGAAGTTCAATACCAAAGGTTTGCATGCAGTCTTCGACCCATTTTGGAAGGAGCTTCTGTTCATGGACATCTTCACCTGCCTTACACCCAATATTCTCCATCAGCTCCATAAGGGTGTCTTCCACAACCACCTTGTTCAGTGGTGCATATTGATTGTCAGTGAGAAGGAGGTTGATGCTTGCTTCCAAGCCATGACTCAGTACCCTGCCCTGTGCCACTTCAAGAAGGGTATATCCTCAGTGTCCCAGTGGACAGGCACTGAACACAAAGAAATGCAAAGGGTATTCGTCAGTTTGCTGGCCAGTGCAGTTGAGGACCACATCCTCATGGTGGTTTGCTCTCTTCTTGACTTCATTTATTATGCACAGGTACAACAGCACATGGACAGCACCCTCGCAATGATGGAAGAGAGCCTGAAGATGTTTCATGACCACAAACACATTCTTGTTGAGCTGGAAGTGTGTGAAGACTTCAACATGCTGAAGATTCACTCTATGCAACATTATGTCTCCTCGATTCATGCACTGGGCAGTGCTGATGGCTACAACACCAAATATCCCAAATGACTGCACATCAACTTTGCTAAGGATGGCTACCAGGCAAGCAACAAATGCGATTACATGGAGCAGATGGCCTTATGGCTTCAATGCCAAGAGGCCATGCACTATAAGAGTGCCTACCTGGCCTGGAGGAACTCTCGTGCTAACCCTCTTGAGGATGGATTTATGGATGGTGACAGTGACTCTGAGATGCCACATATGTGTTTTCTCAGCTTCAGAAACGATTGTTGTCATTAACACTGCTCCATGCCTGGCAGTGAAAGCCCACTACAAAGTGGCCAAGACTCCACCTCAGTGTCAACTCCCTGTTGATCATATAGAACGTGATTATGGAGCATTTGAGTTCATCCCTGTGCTCGAGCACTTTCTGGCCTCATGTTTGGGATGACATTTGGTGATACAGCCCATCAGGTTGGACAGGTTTGACATGTACAATCATATGTATGTTGAGACAGGGCCTAGTGTCATCACAGGACATGGCCAGAGCTTCCAAAAGATTTGTGCATCGCCCTACATTGCCACTTGTGGTCGCAAGAAGGAAATGCCTGCTAGATTTGATATCATATTCATACTGGACGAAGGCCATCCCCATACAGATACTATCATACCAAACAGTGCATGTATACTAATCTACCGCTGTGGTGACATGATTGCACTAACTATTCTATCTCAAGGTATGAAGCCAGCTCATGTTCACATCATTTTCAAGCCACCTGAGCATCTTGGGACCTACCCTCACCCGCTTGCATATGTTGAATGGTTCACTGCACTCCAGCGTTGGGATCCTGTGTCCAGTCTATACATTGTCTCCCGCTCCACATGGAATTGTCGCTGTAATGCTTCTGTGATCAGCATTGACTGTATCATTTGACCGTGCCACCTGCAGGCACGATGCAGAAAGGAAATCAGCAAGGACTGGGCTTTGGCTGATGTTCTGGAGATGGCATCGTCGTTTTATATTAATTCTTACATTGATTTGGATACCTTTTTAACTTTGGAGTAGCCTGTTTCTTAGCGCTACTTGTATCTCAACATCTCGTAGTTGTGGTCACCATCTTTTGAATCCAAAGTTGTGTGTGAATATTGTTTGTGTAGTTAACCAATTCATAATCACCAGGGGGGGGGGGGGGTTTGTGTGCACTTTTCACATGAGTTCAAGGCCTGGCAGGCCTTCATAACTATGTAGGCTACTTTGTCTCGGTAGGTTTCATTGAGCACTACATGGTCTACAACATCCTATTGGTGCACTCTCCATTGCTATGATAGCTATGTCACACTTTGTGTCACTCAGTGACAGTGTCATATTGATATAGAGCATGTGCCTTATGTTACATAGTGCCATGGTAACTATGTGGCATTATGTACCCTGATGACATAATTTGAGCTGCAACTTCAGCAAAATCCCTTCTCAAGTCATGTCGAGGCCCCCTCGAGGCCTGTGATTCACACACACAGCCACCACCCACCTCGGACAGTCACTCACCCCATCGGCTGTACTTGTTTTGCTTTTTCTGTGGTCAGAAAGGTCATATTCAAGCTAACTGTGATTCATGCAAGCAGCATTTGGCTGTGGGAAAATGTTTATTAGTGAATGGTCATGTTGTACTCCCTACCGGGCAAGAGATACCACAAGAAGTACCCAGGCACACTCTCAAGGACTGCCTGGCATGCTGGGATCTAGGAAATCAGTCTAAGGACATTCAAATTCCTCCTTCAAGTCCAGGCTGCATCAGGAAAATCATTTTGATGTGTAGCCAAACCTTCAAAGGTCCTTGGGGCACTGAAGGAAGCTCGAGGCTTCAGAAGAACTATAACTCAGGGTATTCAGGTCATGCATGACATCAGACAGGAACTTGAGTGATTATAGCAATATACAAGGGAGTATTTCGAGAGGGAAGGTGAACCTGAGAGTGAGACTGAGGTTGAATCTGTGAAAACACGAGCAAAACCAAGAAAATGAGACTTGAAACTGCAGAAATGAGACTGAACCTGATATGAGTAGGGGCACCAGACTAAGACAGAAGCCCCTCACAGTGGGCTCCAGTTGTAGGAAAAGAAGACTTGAGACTGGGGGGAGAGTGATGATATCTGAAGGGGAGGAGATCTTCCAAAGGGGCTTCTATAGTCTGGTGAGAAACACAGTCTGAGAATGTCTGAGGCTGTCTGAGGCTGTCTAAACACTCAGAAAGGCCACTCTTGACCTTCTTGAACTCAAAACTCAAAACTTGCGACTCATAACTTGATTGTTATTGTTCTAGGTAGGTAAAATGTAATGTAGGTGACATGTGGGCTTACATAAGCCACAACACGAGTATACTATTCAGAATACTAAGTAAAACCAAAAGTAAATGAACAGAAATAAAAAGAGAAAGTAAAAACAATAAAATAAAAGAAATCTCCTACTAGGGAGCACCCTCTCCCTACACCAGATGTCTGTAATTCACACCCAATGTTGCACCCATATCCAGCAGGTGGATACCCATACTGTTACCCACACCCATGTGTGGGTCCAGGGTATGTTGTGGGTATGGGTGTGGGTTGGCCTCTGCAGACCCAGGGTATACCCATGCTCTTGCCTACCACTGGGTGAGCTACCACTTGATTGATGACCATTCCAGCAGGGCAATTTCCACTTCAGTCAGCATCCCCAAGCTTCATCATGAAGAAGTGGACATAATGGCATTTGGCTATGACAATCATTGTATTTTTTGGATTGATATTAAGTCTCTTGCATGCCTCCTGAAAAAGATTTTACTCGGGAGACTGCACTGCAACATGACAAGAGCATACCTCATGGAGCTTTCAGTTCTGTTAACAAGAGTCAACAGTTGAAAGGACCCCTGAGCCAGAGCTGACCTACCGAAATCCAACACTTCTTGGAATTTAAGCTGTCCCTTGGAGACACCATCTACAGGACATTGTTAGAAGATGCTAAAGCATCAGTCAAACAATGAACCTTGGAAAAAGATCAATCAGGTAGGGGTGATGTTGCTCATCTTCTTCTCGAAATTTTTGTTGGTATTTCATGTATATATCCAGGATGTGCTGTGAACATCATGAGAGAAACCAGACACATAAAAAGGTTGTTTACCTGAGCCATTTCTCCAAGGTCTTCTATGATCTCTTTCCAGGATGTCTGCACATGACATGTAGTGATGTATTTCATGGTATTTGAGTCTACATTCCCAACCAATGCAGTGAACGAGGGGCAAGGGCTGGGTGGATGACATCAGCACCTAGCCAAAATAAGGGTCCACCCTCAGCCACATCGGACAATGAAGGAGCACGGATCATACCCATCATGATCATCAGATTCATCAGGATGCTGACCGACTGTGGATCAGGAATGGTATTGATGCCACCTAGCTTAACATTAATCCTACACTTCATGAAGTAACAGCATTGGAGAGAAGCACAAAAACTTACTTCAGGCACACATTCACATAATATTGACATTGACAAGGAGATGGCTGATTGTGGGCTGCACTGACTGAAAGTAGCCTCTCCAAAGGACTATGCCCAATCCAATATCTTTAGTCTCACAACCTGTGAAAAAAGACCTGACTTTGAATGAGTATTTCATAGCTGGCTCCATGCAGATGACTACATTCAATGCCTTTGCATCAAGGACCTGTCTCAGCACCAAGTCAGCAAGTGACAACAATGCTTACCATCAAAGCTGTTAAAACTGTATTGTCATGAGATTGCTGCCCCATGATAAAGTGTTGCAACATCCTGAAAGCAAACCTAAACAAATTGGCATTGGAAGAACATGGTGGTAACTTACTTGGGGTTGATGGTAGCTGCTTTAGTCAACTGAATCTTGTATATCTTTGGTCCACATCTGTCAGTATTCTCCCCAGGACTTTCCCCTGTTCATGTTGTCAGAAAGACTGACATTAAACTTAGGTATATGGATTTGATGAAGCCTTATGCATACCAACAAAAGTTGACTTACCTGTTGGCTGCCATTTGGTCCAAGGTGGAGCTCCCTGGGAGTGAACATATTCTTTCTGCTGACTTAGACAGCTGGTGGGGTGAAAATGTCCATGGCCTCAACCCTCATAAGGTGGTTGATGAGATCCATATTGAGTCATGCCAGAAGAGTCTTCTTAGAAGGAGATATCACTGTGTGGAATGCATGTTTATGAGAAGAAGTGGGTGCCAAAGGAGGATGGCAGAATATTCACCAACTGTACATGGTAAACAGTTGTTGATCAACAAGATCATGGTATCATTGATTATTGGAAACCTTACCATCATAATGGTGAATATTTCCTTCGGGGGGCGTGATGTTAAGGAAGTTGGAGGATACAGTAATTGGGTGACCAGTGGAGCCATCGCCTGATCATTGCACACCAACTACTTGAACATGTGACCTAGGCAATGCAGTGCTGGCAGCAGCCAGTAGGCCACCTCTTGTGGGTGGAGGACCACCTTGACCATGTCCAGGATCACCTCCAGGAGGCATTATTACTGAGTTCTAAGGAAGAAAAAGATTGGTTGGCAGATAGCATTGTCCTAGGAGAGAAAAGATAGAAAGAAGTTTGGTTGACTCATCAGCTGGCTGAGTAGTCTGCAGAAGTTCGTACCTATTATTGTTGCATGCAGGCTTTGTGTTATCAATGAACACCCTCACATCCCATCGGGTGACAAGAAAGAGGTGAATTCTACTGTGTACATATGGTATTGATATGGCAGGATGAAGTCAAACTAGCAGAATGTGAGTCAAGTCTGCACAAATGGAAACATATGCCACACACCCAGTACTGTTACACCAGCAAGTCCAATTGTCTTGATGCTCTGGGAACTGGGAGAGGGTGTATTTTAGATTGCCTTGCAATGTTGATGGAGCCATAAGAGTCATAGGTTGATCAAGCACAAGAATGTGACACTAGCAATGTCCAAGTTACCAAGAAAAAAGACATGTGAAGATAATATTTGGAATTACATGTTGTAGGAAACATTGTTTCACATAATGTGATACATGCAGCCAAAAGTATATATATAAACTAGGGCACAGAGCAAGGACTCCATCATACAACCAACCACAAGTAAACCACATGAATAGGGAATATTGGATACTTGGGCAGTCAAGAGGCAGCTGAGAGTTTTGCAATTTGGTCACTGTGACATATGCACTGGCATGCAGAGGGTCTGTTTGAGGTCATGGCAGCTGTTTTGTGGCCAGTGGCACTAATATTTTGCTGTCAGTCTTGGGGCTTTGAACATGCATGTGAAGAATGTAAATACCTTTGATGATCACCCCTTATCATTGCAAGTTTTCGTCCCCTGGCAGGTCTGTCTCTTTTGCACCCAAGAGGTGGCAAGTCACTCATGGATATAGATGGCATACCGCCATCATGAACCCATTTGGGCTGCCAACCAAGCAGAAGTGGATTTGCATAAATGCCCTCCATAAGTGTTTGAAGGTAGGGATAGTCCGGCTTCTGTATAAAGTGCAGAGACTGGGCATAGGAAAGCATGGTTAGCAGTGGCTCAGGAATCATCAGCAAACTAGCACTTTTCATTAGCTGAGATCCCAGCATTTTGTACAAATTAGCCGAGTGCCAAGCTCAGCCCAACCTAGCCCAGACTTACACAACTGTACACAGATCTGGCATGCTTTGCCCCAGACTTACACAGGGAGATTGGTAACTTTGCATAGTACAGAGTTTCTTCTTCGTGCCAGCAATGCAAGTTATCAAACCTTGTGTGGATGTCACATATTTTTTTCCACCCATAACATGTCTACTCAAGTTCGAACTCACAACCCTCTCTGATACCTCTCAATAATTTGTAGACTGATCCCCTATGAAGACAATTGAAGTAATTGCTGTTACACAAGAAATATGAAGGTGGCAGGATATTAAACAGAAATGGCCACACAAAATTTACAGTTATTTATGGGCCACGAAATTTTTCTAGAGTAGTACATGCATCAATCTAAGACAACATCAAAACTGGTGGAGGATGCTGGCAAATCTGCACAGTGTCACCCTAATATCAACACAAGAAACAGAAAGCATGAAGAATAAGATACTCACTAGCTTCAGAACCACACAGCCAAGATTCTCACATTGCATACACAGGTGCTGCCAAATGACCACTCTGTCTGATGGTCAGGCAAACATGGCCAACATGCTCATCTGCCATATGCAGATCTCTCTCTGCTCATTCCAGAAAAATATGATTGAGTTGTAAGGTGATTGTATTGTGATGAACAATCTCATAAGCGAGGTCTTTCCACTTGAGAGATATCTGACGATCACTTCGAGCAACCTCCAGGAGGAGGTAAGCCTCCATGCTGTCACATGGAGGAGGAATGATACAGGGGCATACATAAGAATTTGTTGCTTGCTCAGACTGCTGGGAGTTGATATCAGCAGGGTCTAATAGTACAGTGAGCAACAAAAATGTTGCATGCCCTAGACGTCCACCTGGGTCGTGGATAGTGAGTCGCGGCTCGTCGTTATTGCCGCTCTGCTCGTTTTCGACGTCGCTGCTCGTGCAGCCATTTTGCTCCCCCTCGAGCAGTACATTGGTAGCCTCTTGTGTATTCCATGTTCGGATTTCGTTAGGCTGTCCGAGTTTGGGTTGCGAATATGCTCCTGCGGGTCGAGTTTTGACACAGCTCGCTGCTCCAGCATTCGTGGGTTTGGGTATTTGGTAGTAGACCTTCGTGTCTCCGCCTTCTTGGTTTGCGTTCGTAGTCTGGGTCGTGACTCCTATGCTCACGGCTATGTCTGTGGCCTCTGCGCCCAGACTTCCCTCCGCAGCAACCATGTCACTGATTCCTCGAGACTCGTTGCTAACCTCATCCAGGTTGATTGGGATTGTTTCAGCATTGTCAGCCGTACTCGGGGTATCTGCCTCGTTGGCAATCATGTCCATGCTTGTACCACATCTGTGGTTGCCGTGGCTGATGTCTACGAGTCTTGCCTGTTCCTGTGGACCGTCCTTGCACCTAACTGGTGCCGTTGACATGTCCTTGACATTGCTGCTTGTACACACTGCCTGCTCCCCCTCGAGCGGCAATCTTTGTGTACCTGGCATGTCTTTTGGTGTGCTTCCATCGCACAGTTTCGATGGTAGGTCTTCGTGGGCCATCTCGTCTCTCGTGTCAACTCCACTGGCACGTCCTGCTGCCTCGCTGGCTAGCTCCACTGCCCTGTCGACGTCCTCGACCTCGTGTGGCACCTTGACTGTCCCATTTAGCACTTGTGGGTGCTCGCTTTCGAGTGGCCTTCCTGCCCTCGAACTTGGCTGCTCTTGCAGCTCACTCTGTGCCATGCATGACTCGCTTGGCACTTCGGGTTCGTGGTCTTCAACCTCAATGCTTCGTGATGGAACCTGCTGGGCCGCGCCAACTGCTGCCTCAGCCTCGTCATTGCTCCTCACCTCGGTAAGTTCATCCTCGAGCCTCTCCTCTCTCGGCAGCTCCACTGGCAACTTGTTAGGCCTCGTGCATGACTCTCGTAGTTCATCTTGC
Source organism: Pisolithus marmoratus (assembly GCA_024613145.1). NCBI lineage: Eukaryota > Fungi > Basidiomycota > Agaricomycetes > Boletales > Pisolithaceae > Pisolithus > Pisolithus marmoratus. The sequence continues at coordinate 55,884 of JANFAE010000372.1, forward strand.
ATCTCATCACCACTGGCATGTGCTTTGAATGCACTGCTGTTCTGTTCCAGTAGATTTTTGGTACTCAGCAGCTCATCTTCTGCCACATCACCACTTGAAGCTTTGACAGGCTTCTTGGTGGGTAAGGGAATTCGGGTAGAGTCTCGGAATGTTGTCGCTAGGTAGTCGAACATTTCATGAGCCATTTCGAAGTGTTGGATGGATGCGTGTAAAAAGTGAATCGGGGATGTTACACATGAGTATGAACTGTGCACTGCTGTTCTGTTGCAGCCATTCATTTAACTCATTTCCGGCGACCTTCGGCTTTTGCTCCACACCAGCTAAGTGTCCAATGACATTTTGTATTCTGGTGACTTCGAGAATTTGTTCACGGTATTCCTTCCAATTCCATCCATTCATTTTGAGCTCTGGGATATAGATAAATCCCTCCTTTGTAAAGTACCTCTTCACTGCCATCTTTTCTCTCCAGGTTCCGGCACTAGGCAGGGCTCATAACCTAAAGGAGGTTGTTGCTTAGCAGAGGGAACCTGTAGGTATCCTCAGTAGTCTGGCAAGCTACTATATTATTAGTATGTACCTGTAGGTATCTACAGGGTGTCAATAAGTAGGAATAAACCTAAGTAAATGGTACTCACCCTCAGTAGTCTGGCAAGCTACTGAGGGACTAGGAAAATTATCTAGTAACTATGTGTGATGCAAAGAGATTATGTAAGCTAGCAAACACGCGCCAACAATGGCCAGTTGCATAATACTCCAACAGCATATGCTAAAGCAGGCAGTGAGGGGGAATGGTCAGCATGTTGGAGAGATAATCCTGCTCACCTGCATTCATTCTCCAGCTCATCTTGTCCCAAACTTTGGACATGTGGCACACTCCCATTTGACAAGTTTGAGTAGCTATGAGCTGAGCAATGACTTCTGGCTAAACAAGTACTTTTTAAAGGAATTGTTTTATGCATTATCCTCACTTCAGTCACCCCTCTAAGGGGACCTATTAGGTGGACATATTCTTATAGATGTTTATACCTAAGAGGTGTCAACTGCCCAGGTATTCCTGGTTGCTGCTGGAGATTCTCCAGAGCTGCCATACCAAGGGCTGGAGAAATGCATTTCTCCAGGATGAATATATCCCCTATTACAGAGTGGGTGGGGGCCACATGGGACTTTCTCCAGCAGAAATAGACCAAATTCCAGGGTGTTTTTGGACTTTCTCCAGCATAAAAAGACCCCATTCCAGGATGCTGTTGGACCTTCTCCAGCAGATATAGACCAAACTCTGGGTTTTCTTGGACTTTCACCAGCTTAAATGGACCAAATTCAAGGCTGTTCTTGGACTTTCACCAGCTTAAATGGACCAGATTCAAGGTTGTTCTTGGACTTTCTCCAGCTTAAATGGACCAGATTCAGGGTTGTTCTTGGACTTTCTCCAGCTTAAATAGGACCATTCCTTGGTGTGTTCTACAGCCTCATAGACCTTATTCTGAGGTGTGGTGTTCTTGGACTTTCTCCAACTAAATTGCCCATCCTAGGCTGTGCCTGGGATTTCCCCCATTAAAATGGACCTGGTCCTTGGAAAGTCTGGACATTCACCAGCCAAAATAAACCCCCTTTTATGACTGCAGCTTGTTGTCCCCACCCAAAAATGACATGGGGCAATCTCCAATATGGGACATGGAGATTCCCATTGAATGGTTCAGATAGGGCTGGCAATGCAGAGGCTTATATGGCAGGGTTAGGGCATGGTCTCAAGGCTCAGACAAAGGTGCAGGGCAATGAGCAGACTTCTCATCTTGGTTGTCTATTTCATATTGGGTAGCTACCCATGTATATGTCTGTCATATTTCATATTCATTGTGTTGGGATGTCTTCTGCCCTTCTACCTGCTCCATATCTTTGTCCTGCCATTGGGGATATTCTATCATATTTGTTGCAGGAGAGGGCAACATGACTCTGTTTCTTCAAGTACCACATGATCACACCTCCATTAAGAATGGATACATATCCTGAGATGAATATTTGGTCTGCTTTGAGTCATTAGCAAATTTGGCATTGGAATGCATAAGTAGTTGGTTGTGTGTTGGGCTTGATTTATGCACCTGATGAGTTATTCCAGCTGTCCTAGTCCCTGCTATGTGCCTGAGGACTCCCTTAGCTGTGCCTCAGTGTGACATGTCCAGGTTGGTAGTAAATGATGGAAGTGTATTAACTGCATATGTGATGTCAGGTCATATAGTGACTGAGGCATTCCTCAAGGGGGTGGAGATTCTCCAAAGGGACCCTTGGGGATTCTCCATCACCACTGAGAATGGTTGGAAATTCTCCAACCAACTTCTATGGTGATAAGTAGTTCATTGTGTGTTGAGCTTGGTTTATTCACCCTATGCATTATTCCAGCTGTCCTCACCCTGCTATGTACCTGGGGACTTCCCTAGCTGCTCCTCAGTGTGACATGTCCAGGTTGATAGTAATGATGGAAGTGTATTAACTGCATATGTGATGTCAGGTCATGCAGTGACTGAGGCATTCCTGAAGGGGGTGGAGATTCTCCAAAGGGACCCTTGGGGATTCTCCATCACCACTGAGAGTGGTTGGAGATTCTCCAAAGGGACCCTTGTGGATTCTCCATTGCCACTGAGAGTGGTTGGAGATTCTCCAAAGGGACCCTTGTGGATTCTCCATCACCACTGAGAGCAGTTGGAGATTCTCCATTACCACTGAGGATGGTTGGAGATTCTCCATCACCATTGAGGATAGCTGGAGATTCTCTAATGGGTCCCTAGGACTTCCCAAAAGCAGGCATGTAAGAGGTTGATTGCTATGATGACTTTTGGGGTCTGTTGTTTCAGGCAACTGTTGAGGAATTGCTGTAAGTCACTGAAATGAAAGCACAATTAATGGCATAGGCCACATGAGGCTTACTTGAAATTGATCAATGACTGAGGAGTCCACCTGCCTCAGGGTGATCAAGAATTGGCACTTGCTCAGGCTATGGTCTGACATGTCCACCTCAAACTGTGGATATGACAATCAAACATGGATGAGTACATGCATGAAACCAAAAACAATACATACCATGTAGGACTGCCAAAAGCAAGCACAATCAAGGAGTATGCAATCACATCTCCATCATATATGACCTTTGGGGTGAAAAGTGTTGTTCAGTGTGGTTTTGCAGCTGTTCAAAAATTTCAATATGTCTTCCAGCTGGTTTAATCTGGGGTAAGAATGCTGGGGAACTTGTGGTTAATGGTGGTGGTGGTTGTCATCACTGGTAGTGGTGTTAGTATGAAGCACTAGTAGTACTCACTCCCATGTGGTGGTGTGAAATGCTGATGTAATACTATGTGCTCCATTGTTTTCCTAAGTCCATATTGCATACCCAGGAAAACATCTGAAGGGGGTCAGGGATGTGTCTGAGGGTGAAAACATACTGTTCTGGAACTTCACAGCCCAAAAAGTGCAGCAACTTTGGAACATCTGATAGGTGTGGCCCATCTTTAATATTGTCTGGTAGCTACCATCAAGTAGAAATATGTCTCAAAAATGGAAGGTTTTGGCTCAGAAATAGGCAAGACACCCCAAATATGAAGAGGTAGGTGGCAGGAGCAGGATGTGCACTGTGTGCCAACAAAGAGCAGCTGCACATGGCACTACCAAAAATGGAGGAACACCAGATGGGAGTGTGGAAAGCACAGAGAAAAAGGAATTCAATTAATATGTGCACCCATTGTCAAGAAATCCACAAAATGGCTTATATCTCTGGAATAGCAGCAGTTGCAGTGACACAAATGGGTCTATTGGAAAGGTCTCAGCAAGTAGAACCCCTTTTAGCAGGAACTAGTTCCCTCCAAAACAAAACTCAGTTGGATGACATAATGAAGCTCTCAGAAGACAAATGTAGAAGTAAATAATAGTCCACTGAACATTTCAGAATCAGCCAGCCTGAACAACCTAACCTGTGCTGAAATATACTTGTCAGAGTTAGCTAGCATTACCCAAGTTATGGTTGACTCACCAGGTGTCCATTTCTTGAGATCAAATGATGAACTCAGCACCACCATAGACCCATCCTCATTTTGGGGATTCTCCAACCAACTTCTATGGTGATAAGTAGTTCATTGTGTGTTGGGCTTGATTTATTCACCCAATGGGTTATTCCAGCTGTCCTATCCATGCTATGTACCTGAGGACTTCCTTAGCTACTCCTCAGTGTGACATGTCTAGGTTGGTAGTAAATGATGGAAGTGTATTAACTGCATTTGTGATGTCAGGTCATGTAGTGACTGAGGCATTCCCCAAGGGGGTGGAGATTCTCCAAAGGGACCCTTGGGGATTCTCCATCACCCTTGAGAATGGTTGGAGATTCTCCAAAGGGTCCCTTGGGGATTCTCCATTGCCATTGAGAATGGTTGGAGATTCTCCAATGGGACCCTTGGGGATTCTCCATCACCCTTGAGAATCTCCAACCACTCTCAATCATGATGGAGAATCCCCAAGGGTCCCTTTGGAGAATCTCCAACCTCAATGGTGATGGAGAATCCCCAAGGTACCCTTTGGAGAATCTCCAACTATTCTCAGTGGTGATGGATAAACCCCAAGTGGCCCCTTGGAGAATCCCTCAAAGACAGTATAGCATGATTGATAGCTACATCTGGTTTTCTTCATGCACTCATATCTGAGCATTGTATCACAGTGATCACAAACAGACAAATTCACCACTATATTCAAAGTCCAGCACAGCATCTGTAACTTGATGTAACAAAGAAATGGGTGCTTAAACATGGTAGGGCATGGGTATCATAATTAATGAATGTCAATGCTGTCAGCAGTATGGTATGAGGTAGCAACAGTTTGCAAGCAGGCCAATCATATCCACAGAGGCATAAGTAATTAATCCTTTTGCTGAAAAACATTGGACCATGCAGGGATGGAAGATTCATGAAATCACACCTTCATATTGGTAGCAGGGTGTTGGGTATGAGAGGAAATGGTGCAGGTGAAACATCACATGAGACACACTTATATGATACTGAAGGCAAGGTCAGTCCCAGCCATGAAGTAATCAAGGGAGAAATGCCTTACTATGAAGAGCAGTGTATAACCAAGCAATGATAGGATGCACAGGAGAGACTTATGACAATAATGATTCATAAATATTGACCCTAGGCACAACAAAAGAAAAAAAGAAACACACTTTACTATTGGCAGTGGGTATACTGTAAGGGCAGGTGAGGCAAAGATGACAAATATCCCAAACTGTACAGGTAAGGGAGTCAGCTGTGGTGGAAGAAAAGAGACCCAATACAGTCCTCAATACCAGATGGAGCAGTCACATACAAAGTAATTGTCCTCATCGCTGTCATACCCATGCCTCCCCTTATGTGGATGCCCTCGATAGACATATTCCACAACACTACTTTCATCAGTGACTGTATATATATAAAGCAAATACACCTGCAGCACCTCACCTGTGATGTGTTCTTCCCTGCAGCAAAGGTGCTGTCTCTTCCTCAGATTCTTCTGCATGACATTCCCTATATTGCTTGTGTGATGACTGCCAGTCATGTGGAGCTGGGGGACTGTCAGGGCATCCTCACTCATGAGCATTCACACAGGCTTGCTGGGTATGTGAAGTTAGAGAACGACTGCAAGATGCACACCTGGGTTGGCTATGAGATGTCATGGAGTGGCTGGGAGATCTTCCCTGCTGTTGAGGCTGCATACACACAGGCTGGCCATGTGAAGTCACAGAGTGGCTGGGAGATAATCCATGCTGGCAAGACTTAGGATGCATATTTTGACACATGACAGGCAAATGGGAACCTCCACACAATTGTGCATCACTTCTTGTATGTGACAGCGATTGTCTGGTTGGGGGAGAAGATGGGGGAAGAGGTGAAGATGGGGGAAGAGGTGAAGATGGGGGAAGGGGTGAAGGTGGGGATGGTGGGGATGGTGAAGCATTGTCTGCAGGAGGCTGATCCATGTCCTCTGGAAGTGCTTTGAGGAATGCTTGTGAATCAGATAGAAGGTGCAGAGGCTGATGGAATGTTTGATGATGAGTGGAATATCAAACATCTTTGGGTCTGCATTCCTGAAAACTTTGAGCTGCTCTGGTTGATTTGTAAGTTCTAGTACATTGTGCTCCATAGAAGTGAAAATACCTGATGTCCAATCTGCAAGGTAAAATGAAAACCCAGGCACTGGTACCAAGCCTTCATCAGCCACATCATCTACATCTTCATCGTCATCTATGGGTGCCTCTAGCAGATAGTCAGCACCAATCTCTTCCTTCAAGAAGGGCACAGTAAGGGAACAGAGCTCATCAGCATTTAGGCACTTCACATTGAAGTCAGCACTGATTGCACAGACCCCCACAGGCCAGTCCACAAGAGTATATTGATGGAGGTACAGAAGGTCCAGCAGTGTTCTCCATGGGACATTCTTCTGGCCATGGATAATACCAACTTCATCTGAGAAGGCGTTACAAGGAGTATAAGCTATGTCAATAGGAGCTCATGAAGTTTATGCAAGAGGACCAGAGGAAGTATGTGATGGTTGCAATCCTGCCTGGACTCCTGCAGCCGCAATGTGAGATTGTGATCATATGAGACATGTGACATTGATGCAAAGTTTGGTAGGGGGACCTCAGCAGCCGAGTCGAGGGCCTTGTACCTGAAATAGCAATGTGAGAAGGTAACCATGCCCAGATTACATTGGGCTCACTTGATAATTAGAGTGTTTCAGAGTTGAAATAAAACTTCAAAATTTCACCCATGATTGCCACACCATGCAGCAACATTCAAACTCTGCAGTGGTGTGTGGTGCTAGTGTTACTACAGTGTTAAGCCCCTTCTTGTATGAACCTCCATGACTGATCCCACCCTGATAGGCACCTCTGGACAGGCAAATCAACCATTCTTGTCATCTTCCACCCATGGTCATGGTCAGGGCTGTGGGAGCACAGGTGCAACTCCTATGGAAAAGATCCCCAAGATACAATGGGACAATAACGACCTGAATATTCACGCACATACCACCCAGCTCATCAGTTGGTGTAAAACATATCCCAATACTCGCATAAAGCTCTTCTCGGATTCTCATCAGGAAGTGGTCAATGAGGGGTGGTGATGTCAGCAAATGAGCACACAGAAGGAGGTCTATTACCAGCAAGTTGCAGAGGCTGTTTTTACACATGACCACAATGCACACATCAGACATTTGTACTCTCAGTATCCTTCTCTGTTTATCAAACTGATCAAGAACTGCTTTCAATTGTAAGTTTTCATTCATGTGAGATGGGATTGCCTTGTTCTCCCAGCATGCCTTGACCATCAACCATGTCTCATGTGCTTGATCCTTGGTTGCTAAGAGATGTATGCTGATGACATTCATGTAATCATCAATAAACACGATGAAGTAGCATTTACCATGCAATGTTGGAGTCAGGAAGGGTCCACAGATGTTGGTATGAACCAGTTCAAGAAACATTTTCATGGGTGCTGAAGTAGAGGATGGGTAGGGCTGACATGGATGTTTAGCCATAATGCAGGACTCACAGCACATCTGAGCCACAGATGAAGTGACCTGGACCCCCTCAACAGTCATTGGAAGGAGCCTAGCAATGTCTCCTCCAACGTGTCCAAGTCATGCATGCCAGAGGTCCCAGGTAAGTGGACTTGGTGTAAAAGTGGTGAGACCCGATGTTTCGACTGAATCCTTGGCAGGTGGATGAATGAACTTGACATCCAAGAAGCAAAGCTGTCCCTGCATGTTGATGCATCCAAGAGACTCGTTGCCATGGATCAACTCGCATCAATTCAGTCCTCCCTTGACACTGCAAGCATTTCACAATTTTTCTTCAGAAAACATGCTGAAAAAATTGAAGAAAGTGATACTCTTTTTTGACAGCTGTTTTCAAAGAGAAAAGGCAAAAATAATATTTTCTTTTCTTTGCATGACTTTCCACAAGACATTGATTGATGGTAATACCCATTAGCATAGAAGCTAATCAGCACTACCATCAATTCATTTTTTTGCACAGAAAAGACAAAGAAAACAAAATATTATATTTGCATTTTTTATCGAACACAGCCTGAATAAAAGAGTATCTCTTCTTTCCATTTTTTCAACATATTTTGGCAAGAAAAATTGTGAAATGCTTGCAGTGTGAAGCGCACCTCCCATCCACATTCTGTCATATGACCAACTGATAACAAGTTGATGATGGCATTGGGTGCATATAAGCAATGCTCCAGTTGCAAGTGGATGTATTTTCCACCCAGCTCAAGTATGGTGACACAGTCTCCATAGCCCTCCATGTTCAGACTGCCCTGATTAGCCATTTTCATTGACACTGTGGAATCACAAGTGAAATTCCAGAAAAGAGATGAGTCTCGAATAAGGTGTGTCATTGTGCTGGAGTCCAGAATGGTAGAGAGTGCTGTCCCCACTAAAGTCACAATGTTTTCAGCAACCATTTCTCCTTCTGCCAACTCCTCTATGAGTGCACAGGACAGGTCATGGAAGTAACTTTCAGTTGATGGACACTGTACTGCCACCACTGCCAGTGGGGGATTTGGTTGTGAGCCTCTGGACTGTGACATTGTGGTTGAAACTGGGGCTATTGCTGCTGTTGTCTGAACATTGCCTGTCATCTTTCCCTTCTGCCATGGAGCCTGTCCCACCTTTCCTCCTCCAGGTTGGAAACAATTGTCCTGATCATGGTCAACCCATTTATGGCCCAAGCAGATGGGTGTGGAACAATGAGTCCCACTTGGATTGTTTCTAGTCTTTCGCAAACCAGTGATGGGGTTAACCTCTCCATGCCCTCCTGAGATGACCACATTGGCATACTCTGAGCCTGGACCAGGAGTAGGACCTTCATTCATGATCTGCATGGCTTCTTTGATGATCATCTGAGCAGTGTGTTTGAAAGTGAATGTTCTGACCCCCGGTGACCCCATGTGTTGACCAAACTGTGTAGTAGGATATGCTGGCGGAGAGAGAAACAGATTTGAGAACTGTCGTGTTGGAGTGAACAGATTCTGAGGCATGACAGGAGTGTTGGCCAGTGGAGGCCATGCAGACTGGGTTACTGGCACCGCTGTGAAGGAGCCAAGTGCATTCGCTCATGCTAGTTGTTCACTGCATTCCAGCTCTGTTTCTATATTCTTTCGAACAACCAGCCAAATTCCAGTCTGTGGCAGACCACACAGGAGTGCATATATCGCATCCAAGTCTGAGGGTCTTGCACCCATCCAAGCCAATCTATCATTGGCATGTGCATGTAGAGCCATGTACTTTTCTGCATCCGTGGCCCCTTTCATCTGGAATGTGGAGATCTGGGCACATAAAGAAAATTGTAGGGAGACATCAGACCAATCGAACAGCTTGGCGAGTGTATTCCATACCTCTTGAGCTGTTATGCTGACATCATTGGGGATTAGTGTCAAAACAGACGAGTTTATCTTCCTCAAGACAATGGACTTTGCCAGACCGTCATCCTTGAACCAGGCTTTAAGTGCCTCTTGTTCCATCGGAGTTGGCGCAGCCAGAATCAGTGGGCATGGGCAAGTTGATGCATACTTCACATAATCGAATGGGTTCATTCCATTACTAACATGGTTGTACACCCCGTGTCTGAGGAGCAACTGTTCAGTCTGTCACTGCCATTTGTAATAGTTCTCAGTCCCCCATAACTCTGGACCATTTTCAAATTTCCCTATGGTGCAGGCTACAGATGCGCATATATGTGCCCTGTCAGAAAAAAATTATGGCCATTACATGTGACTGTATGTAATTATAATGGTTAACATATATTAGTGTCCTGCCAATGGGTGATGTTGGCATTGTCATGGTGTCATAATCTGGGGGATGCCGATTGGAGTGCCTGACAATGGCCAGTCAGTTTGAGCAACATGCACATGATTGCAATGCCATTGCCTGCCGATTGGAGTGCCTGACAGTGGCTGCACCTGCCACTACAATGATACATTAATTATAGCATAATTGAGACGCCCTGCTATGCATATTGGATCACTCTTATATCATTGTAATGCCACCAAGTATTGCAATAATGCAGTGACTTTATTGTCTGCAACTATTCCACTACAACAATGTGGTTTTTAGAAATATCCTCTTCCCACTTAACCCACCCTGGGATACTCAAATCGTTATGACAGATAGATAATGCACTCAGTAGGAACATGGGAGACACAGCAGTGGCATAGGGAGGGAAGATAGCAAGTCAAAGGAACACATAGTGAGAAAGGAATAGGTCATGGAATGCACTACTCCCACCCTGGGACATTCAAAGTCAGTACCATGGATAGATAATGAGGAGTTCAATAGGAACATAGGGCGATGCAACAGCGGTGCAAGGAGGGCAGGATAGCAAGCCCAAGAAACATGTGCACTTGGCCAACCAGGGAAAAGATAGCGCCATGCAACAACAAGGGAGGGATGATAATAAATCAAATGAACATGTGCAATTGGCAATGGGGGAGAGGGGTATAGCATCTGGAGTGGTTGATATGGTTGGCAACCAGGAAGAACAGGTAACAGGTTAAGGAACATGTTGCATTGCTGGCAACCAGGAGGAACAGGATAGCAAGATGGGGGCAGCAACTGGGGAGAACAGGTCAGAGTCAGAAGACATACAACATGGTTAGTAACTAGGAGGAATGGGGGTAGCGAGTCAGGAGACATACCACTGATACATGGGGGTACTCTGACAGTGTGGTATCATGAACGAAGTGAGCAACATGGGAGTGCTGCACAAGCAACAGATCAGGAGCACGCTGCACAAGAAGGACAAGTAACTATTAAACACCAGTTACAGGTATTATAACATGTCACTCACCAGCATGCAAGTGCCAACAACTGGATAATAAATAATGGAGTAATTTATGAGAGTTAGCTACGAGGGGAGAGGAAGTCTGAGCTAACAACATACCTTTACTCTGTATGTCAAGAAGTGATGCCACGACCGTAAACAAGAACACAGTTTAATAATAAACCTTGACTTGACTTCAAGACTGAAAAGCAGTTGCTTACCAACACAGTTAAAATGTTGACTGGACACCATGATTGCAGGGATAAAATGGTTCAATGCATACATTAATGAGTTGTTGATTGCCTACTCACATCTAATTAACTGTCAGATGATGCTGGTTAACCACTGAAGTACTGAGGGCCATTGACATGTGGTGATAGCATTGCAGTCGTAGTCAAGGCAAAATGTTTTTAAGTCCCAACACTGCACTTATTATAAGTAACTGCAATGCTTACATAATTACAGTCCCAAAATGGTAATCACTACTATTGAGGTGTCAATGCACAACAGTGATAATGAATGAAAGGTAAATGAGTTCAACATTCAACATTGACAGATTTGCTGTGAACATATTTGAAGCAGATGAAGATCGCAAATATCATATGCTGAATATGTTTGTGCAGAGCTCCTGAAGTCATTCACAGGACAAAGAATTAATTCACCAGCATTTCCTCAGTGAACTTGATATCATGAGTGCACAGGTTTCAATTGCAAAGGCCACAGATCAGGCGACCACAAGGTATGCAAATATTAAGTCATGGTTTCTGTGTGACACATCTTTCACCATATCAGATCTCCAGAGCAGCCCTCTTAAAAACTGCTTCTCTTCACCATTGCTCTCACTGTACTTCCCATTGCATCATTTTTCCTCTCCTCGAAGTACATCCTATCAGAAGTCTTCGTCCAAAGGTTTGTCTACCTGCTAAGTCTATCTCCAGAACAGCTCAGAAGAATGAGAAGCTCAACAGTGAAAATTTGTTCAGGTGTTATGGGGTAGGGTAGGATGGTGCAATGACATTAACCTGTATGACAGACTCCTGTAGCAGCATTGAGCAAATTAACAAGTATCAGAGATCCCAGCCAATGTTGTGCTATGCTATTAATAATATGATAGTAGTACAAAGCTCTGGAAGATGATCTATGCATAGATGTAGGCATACTACAGACGTGGTACTTGGACATGTAACTCGCAGACCCCAAGCACACCAGCCATCAAAAGTCTTCATCCAATGAGTTACAAAGGAAAGCAATTATTAAACCATTCAGCATTACCAAGAATAAAAACACACAAAGTCTTTGTGGCACTTGGCTCAGCTTTCTGATTTGAATGAGCAGCGTTGGCCTTCGAGGAGTTGGAGATTCACTTCTCAAAGAAATTGGTTTTGCTCTGTAATGAGATCATGTCCATAAAATCAAACAGGTTGCTGGCATTGTACACTTTATCATTGCCAAGAGATACAAGTAGACAATCGGCAACAAACTCAATGTACTGACACATGAGTTTTGCATTCATGCTGATCAAGCCAACTGGCAGTGCATCTAAGAACAAATAAGTATGGATTTCCTGTGTGATAGAGATGATGTACCTGTTAAGAATTCTTGTTTGATTTTGATGGCCTCTGTAATGATGTGTTCTATTGTGTTGGGGTGCAGGCAACGCTTGAGGTGGCTGAATAGGAGACATGCAAAGTTGGTGTGCATCCCTTTGTCATGGCTGATGAGCTCATTTGAGAAGGTGAGGCCAGGCATGAGACCACGCTGCTTTAACCAAAAGATGGATGCAAATGATCAGAGAAGAAGATGCCCTCGATGGCAGCGAAGGCAACAAGCTGCTCTGCAAATGTTGAGCAATTGTCAGAGATCCATTTCAGGGCCCAGTCAGCCTTCCACTTGACACATGGGATGGTCTCAATGGCATTGAAGAGATATTCATGCTGAGCAGTGTCCTTGATGTATGTGTTGATGAGTAAGGAGTATGTCTCTGAGTGGATGTTTTCCATCATGATCTGGAATCCATAGAAGCAATGGGCTTCGGCTACCTGTACCTCATTTGAGAAGCATTCGACAAGGTTCTCGTTTATGATCCCATCTGAAGCTGCAAAAAATGCCAATACATGGGATATGAAGTGATGTTTGTTGTCATTCAAGTGATTGTTCCAGTCATGGATATCTTTTGAAAGGTCCATCTCCTCAGCAGTCTAAAATGATGCCTCTGCCTTCTTGTACATCTGCCAGATCTTAAGACACCATTAGCACAACCCAGTGTCAATAACTAAGCAACATGCCTTGTGATATTAGATAGGGAAGAGTACAAACTGACACTGTGACGCCTTCAAAAGTAGCTCTTCACCTATGGCATGCATGTCAGTAAGGGACAAGAAAAAAGAAAAAAGCCATGCAAACTCACATTCTGGGAGGTCGACCTCACTGGTGAACTTCTGCCAGAGGCTGCCAAGGTCATCTTCATCAGATATGTTGTCGACTGGCATATCTGGTACTCAGACTGCTTGCTGTCATCGATACCTTGTTCAGTTGGAGTTCATAGCAAGAAGGCTTTGAGGGCAGCAGCAGCCTAAGGAAAAGCAAATTAAATGATAGGATATGGAACATGTCACCGTGTGCCTACCTTCTTGGAAGGAGTTATAGATGTGGGGGTGGGGGCATGGTCAATGGTTAAGACGACATGGTAAGAAAAATACATGACTGGCCAGGTGTAACAGCACTAAACTATGACTTGGTGCCTGAACAGGTGGCCCATTTATGCTGTTCATCATCAAGGTTAGTGCCCCAGGTATCCCCTGTACAGCATATGTAGACAAGTCTTGGGTTATGGTACTTTTAGAGAGTTACACACATGCCTGATTGCGATAAGCTTGGTATATCAATGCTATAAGTGCAGAGAACCTACTTTATTCTGCAAAAGGCAGCAATGGTTTGCAACATTGCCTAGGTCAGCAACTGAATGAGGGATGGGGAGAGGTGAGTGTGTGGGCCCAGAAGTCTGAGATGAGAGTGTAGGAACAGGGCTTTTCAGGCTGATGAGCATGAGTCAAGTCACAGGATTAGAGAAATGGGATGATCAACTATATTTGCAGAAAGTGCAGTAGGAGCATATGGCACATGGTGAAGTATGTTTCATAGCCAAAATTTGACCACAATGCAATTACTTACCCTTTCCCTTATGAGAAGTGCATGTGGTGTGATGTTCCTTTGTGGGTGGCATCTGAGTGTTAGCAGGGGCAGTGAGTGGGGGCAGTGCTGGAATGTTTGCCATCCTAGAGCTGGAGGGTCTTCCTGCAGCAGGCAGCCCTCTGCCACGAGTAGACAGGGATGGTAGCATGGGTGTATGAGTACCCCCAAGTGAGAGACTTGTTACATCGACCGACAGTGTTGAGGTGACAGAGTTTGCAGACTGAGAGATGATAACTGAATCTGTTGCAGGTGGAGCATTGGTCACTTCTGGGATATAATGCAGAGAAGAGACATCGCTGGCCAAGTCAGGGCTAAAGTGTAGGTCAGGAGAAGGGGTGCAGGGTGGGGGTGTTGGCTGGCAGGGACCATTCAGCTGTGCCAAGATGTCAGACTCCCATGTAGGGGCTGCAGAGGCACTGGCAGAATCTGGCACAACATTAACAGAGTGACTGGAGGTGTTCCATACACCTTGGTTGATGAACTGCATCATGTCCACCAACCACTCTCATTTTGATGGATCACTCAATAACTCAACAAAATACTCAAAGTCCTCCTGATATTTGAACCCACTTTCCTCGCCGATTGTGGTAAGTTCATGGTCACTGGATAGTAAGTACTAGGCCTATTGTTATACACAACATTTCCATCAGAATGGACACATCAGAGGTGAACATGTTGGTACTAGACTTACAAAGGTTGCAGTGATGGCAACAAGCCCTGCTGAGGTGCCAGATATCCCAAGTTTCTGGCCATGTCCCTGTGGGCCACCTCTGCACTTGCCAGCCAGGATGCCCTTTCCAAAAATCATGACCTGGATGATCTTTCAGAAGTATTTAGCATAGACATAGGCATGGGCCATGGGGAGGACTTACATTAACCAGGAGTTGTGTCTTGAATAAGTCCCTGGCCACAGGAGCATCCAGCTTTGGGAAGAGGAGTGGTGAGAGAGGGGTGTAGCGAGTGCCCACATTCCCTGGGTGCATCTTCAGTAGCACCTTCACTGCCTTGTTGGACCCTCACAGAGTTCTTGAGTTCTCATTTGCGAACAAATTGGTATCAAGTCCCAAATGCATGAATAGCTGCTGCACATTATCCTTAACAGGCTTGAGGATATTGGGCCTCTCAGCCCCAACTGCATTTGAGAACTAGAAGATGATAAACATCAGTCTGTGCATTTGGGATCAGAAAACAACACCTTACCACACAGCCAAACTTATCATAAGTTATGTGGAGCTTGAGATTGTTGGGGAGCATGAAATATAGTTCTGCTTTCAGACTGGAAATTTTTGATTTGGCTGTACTCCAGCGAGCAGGATCGTTCAGATCATAGCCTGGTGGTGGAGTCATGAGTGGAAAAATGTCTTTAGGGACCCAGTAATGATAGCAGAAACAATACTTCTTCGCCTGGGCTGCAATGTTGTTCTCCAGTGCAGTGTTCAGATTGTTTTCCACAGCCCTCTTGTGATTCTGTGGGCGAGTGGAAAGCAAACTGTCATAGTAGGTTCATAGCTTCTTCATCTCAGCATGGAGCTTTGAGTATGCTAGCTGAGCAGTGCCAAGTGCCTGTTATCATAGTGTAAGTGGTAATTAAATGACAAGAAGGGAAATAGGACATACAACACAGAGCTGAGGAGCACTAGCATCTGGAGGTGGTTCACACATGACTCTATGCAATTCTTGGAGTTCCTCGAGATCAGGTGTGTTGTCATCCAAGTCAGAGTTGTCTGAACCCTGGCCTGAGTCAGAAGAATCAGAACTAACATTATGAAGTGCATGTGTAAAGTCCTCAGGCATGTCTGCAAAAATGGGATGTGGCAGTTTGAGCTGAAACCAGTGAGGATGAAAAGGCTGCTACTCAGCCTAGGTCTGAGTCACATTCATGGGCCTTCTTATAGATAAGTTACGAGCTGGCCCTGCATCCAAGATGGCTATTTGATGATGTAAAAAGTGAGTCAGTGATATGGCAGCAAGCAGCATGTACTCAGGACTCCAGCACAGTGCAGCATAACCTTGGATGTCATTTGAATGACTGTATCATTGCCATAAAGCCATGCAGTCACTCCCTGAGCAACCTAATCAGAATAAGGGTAATATCATGATGCACAAAGGTAATAGCATGGGATGACATTGATGTACAAGGAGATGCATGGCGAAACTGATCACATTCATTCAGATGCTGACCCTCCAACACCCATATCTCATTACTCTTCGACTAGTGTAGAACAGCATTAGTTTCTATGGAATAATGTGAATGCTGCAACAAGGACTGCTTACCCAAACCGTTGCTTTGTGTTTCAGTTGGCATTTGGTCAGATTCAGAACTGGGAATGTGTTTGGCTGTTGCTACCACTCGATGGCAAGTTCAAGTCCACTCCTTCATGTGAAGGAACATGTCGCTGTCAATATGCTCAACAATGAGAAACTCACCATCACAGTCAGGATCTAGATAAAGCAATGTGCCTCGGATGATTGACTTCATGGGAATGAATATTGACAATGCATGGGATACAGCCTTGACTCGGATAAGGTTGAAATCTTGGTCCAATTGGCGCACTCTAGTGCCAGCCATAAGCGGCTGAATGAGTGCAAACTGAAAGCTGTCATTATATGCTCCAATTTACAAGTGAAAAAGAATATGAGTTGGACAAAAGTGATCTTGGTCTCTGACAGCTGAACGAGGGTGCAATCATACCATTGCTGACTGTGAAAATTTGGACTGCATCTGAGATGGCTGGTGGTGATCTCCCAGTCCACCATTGAAACATGCTTGACCTTCAGATATCAATACTCACGGACCTTGAGAGAAATGGAGACAAGTCAGCATATAGAGGGGGAAAGTAAGTCATACTGTATGTGTTCCTTGTAATTGAATCCACTTGTTGAGGGGGTACCCATAAGTGGGGAGGCAAGTGTTGAGGAAGGTTTCCAGCTTCCGATGGAATCCATCGAAGGCTCTGTCGTCTTTGTGAGCGGTCTCAATATCAGAAAGTGAGGTAGGTTGCTGAGGTGTGCCGAGCTTCATGTTCTCTTCAAGCTTTCCACCATTATCTTTGTTGTTTCCAGCATCATCGCCAGTGGCAAGATTGGTATGCTCGTTTTCTGCATCAATGCATACTTGAATAAGTTTGATCATGAGTCAGTGGTGGTCAATGTGGAGAATCTGAGTGAGTAATGAGTCATTGTCATCTAAGTAGGAGGTACTTAATATGAACCTGGCCTGCAATGTCCTTACCATTAGAATGGTCCTGGTATGCATCTTTGAGTGGGCCATGCATCTTCTCATTAGGCCGAGCACTGTAATTACAAATGGCCCCTTTGCTTCGAATATCACAAGTAACATGCTTCCAGAGGTGTGCCTTGGGAAAGTTCCAGTTTTCCTTGAGACCCATTTCATCCAAGCAACGAATGCAGGCATGGTACACCTATTATAGAAAATCATTTCGCAATAATACACAACTGGAGGATGCAGATACCTTGAGTTCATCCCTGAAAACAATAAGCTCATTTTCAATCATACCGATGGTCTTCTCAGTCTGTATGTCAAGTCCAATGAGACTGTCTAGTTGCAGATAGCTATGCATCATGCATAGCAATTGGTACCCAGCCAGAGAACTTTCAGTCGTCAGAATGTTGAGAGCAGCATAGAAGCATTGCTATACCAGAGCGATCATTACCTATCAGGCCACAATGTAACATTCTCGTTTGACTTACCCTGGTGACATCTTTCATCTTGTTTCCATCAGAAAATGTGATATGAATCACAGTATCAAAGTGTGTGAGGCCCCACCAATGGGGAAAGGCTGAAACCCTGCATAACAATCAGCTCGTTTCACAATTTAATGGGGTTGCTTACTGTTCTTCTAACTTTGTCTCGAAATTGTGGCCAAGTTTGCTGACAGCAATCTTAAGCTCCTCATGCATGTGCTTGCCTCCCATGCCCCCATGCAAGCTGTAAATAGGCTCGAAGCTGGCAGCCTGCTCAGGTTCTGAGTGTTCTACAGACCAAAAAACATTCTATCAAATAATCTTTCAGTTGTATGCAATGAAACATGTAGCAAACTCTACCTTGAGAGGACGTAGCCCAAGAAACTTTAGCTTCTGCTCACCAACTGACTTCTTGTCCATATATGCCACCAGTGCCTCTTTGTGCTGCTCACTAGTGTGCATTTTGTATGTCTTTGATAAGTCCCAGAGCCTGTCTGATGGGACCAGACAAAATGGGCAAGGACACTTGCATTTCGTGCCTTGTATGAGGGTCATCACACAACTAAAAAGAATGGCTTGTAAGTAGAATCAGGTAGCAGACAAACTAGTGCATACAGTTCTTCATAGTCAGCTGACAGGATAAGGATAATGGGGAAAAGCCACTGGAGAACCTTGTCATAGCATTCGTAGAGATACCCAACCTTTGAGAGTTTGGCAACCTTCTCGAGAAGCTTGAAGAAGGCTTCATGCCAGATGGCGTGCTTGAAGTTCGGATAACTGGTCTTCCTCTCTTCTTGCATGAGCTCAGGAACCTGTCAGACATGTTAGAATAATTTGCTGCCCAAAGACAGTACAACATAGCACTCACGATCAGAAGCCAACCTACAATGCACCCACCACCATACTGTTCACCATTGTGAATATGAACTGGGAGGTTTGCACAACATGCTACCATGGGGTAACCCTTGACAGTACCATGAGACAACAATCGTGTTTTGTTGGCATAAAGTATGAAGGTGAATGGGACAGCATTTTCCATGCGAGTGGGTAACTGTGACTTTATTTAGACAATACAAGAAGAGAAACATCATGAATGTACATCGTGGAGCACTATGAGATAAAGTTAGTTACTACACACTTGAATATCCCACCAACAATCACCTGTCCAGGGTTCAGTGTAGAAATGTTCATACTTCTCGCCATCATGTTTGAAGAGCCATTGAGTGTCCCAGACAAAGTGTGGTGCGAGGGAGGGGTTTTGCAAGAGGTCGAGAGCCCAGTCCCACAGTGGGCAGGCATGGACTTGAAACATCACATCTTCACCCTTATAGGGTGCAGTGATTTCGAACTTTGAAAACTGAGACTAGATAGTGAGAAAAGTGCACTTGGAGTAAACAACTTACTGGCATTAGTTGCAATGCCAGTCTATCCAAAGCAGTGCACAGCCCAGCATCATTAATTAGTGTGACACTTGCCATTCCTTGCTTTATACGGTGGAACAATGTGAGAAGGGAATCAACCTGGGTTGAGGTAAGGCCAGCTTCCACAGTGATTGTTGCAAATATGTAATTGCCCTCCGAAGCAAAAGGATGCCATGGCTCAGAAACCAGGGTCATGTCTTCAGGGATTTGCTGACCAAAGTCCTCAAAGGATTGGTAAAGTGTAGGATGCTTGCTACAAGGATGAAATTCAGTCTTGAAGTCAGGAGGATGGTTAGTTGAGTGACTGGCTGCAGGGGCTGTCATTGACACATCAAAGTCTTGCAATGGTGTGAAGATTAGTGTCAATGTGACATATACCCTGAACTCACCTGGATCTAGCATGTTACTAATATGAGGACTGATCATGCCCATCGAAACATCATCTTCATTGAAAGTAAAAGTGTCAGTTAGCGATGCTGTCCCACAATGTGTAAGCACCAAGAACCAGGCACAAATACTAAAGGTGTATGTGCCAGGGATTGATAGTGAGGGAGCCACTGACAGTTGCTCAGCCAGCACGGGAATGATGGCCACAGCAGAGCCCAAAGGTGCAGCATCAGAATGCCCTAGCAACAAAGATATAGCTGCAGTGGCTTCCTTGGTGACTGCAACTTTGGCTAGTAAAATACCCATGTAAGATAACAGGCAGGTATTAAAAGAGTTCAACAGGAATGTTATCTTACTTCAATGCACGTTTTGAATGTATGCCTTATTGTGCTTCTCTCGTTCCTGCCGATTGGACAACTCCTCTGCACACCTTTTCTCATGCTGTTTGATGCCTTGAGGCAGATAGAGATTCCCACAATGCTTGCAGGGTTTCTTAGTTAGTGTCTCTTTTGACCACTGGTAGCTTCGATGTGGGGCCATGGTGGACAGTATAAGGGCGGGAGAACTCGCAACTGACCTCTGGCTGCGCCAACAACAGTCTTAATAGATTCAGATTCAGAAAAATGATCAATGACATCACATGATATGCACTTGTAATGATTTGTTGGACTTGTGGTGGGCATCCAAATACCAAATTGTGTATTGTTATGGCATTGATACAATAAGGAATGACAAGTCATCATTACATTACCATGGTCATGCCATTTCAATGGACATCTCAGTCACATGACAAGCCACTGGGGTTGTAATGGTACTTTACTTTTTTGTGACACCTAATTCTTGTGCACAAGGTTCTAGAATTCCTATCTTGTCTGCTTCAGTTGTCAATGAGTCAAGCTTGTCCTTTATGTGATGAGCTTGGGGCTCATAACCTGTAGACAACTAAGAACAGAGAACTCAGCCATATGATAATGTGCTTCTATGTACATGCATGCAAACCTAAGAACAGAGCACTACCCCGAAGCATCAGTCCCGTCTATCATACAATCATGCAGTAAACATACCTCAGCCATATGATAACACACTGAGGAAAGGAAAGAGAAACCCATATGTATCTATGCATCCACATATCACGTGATGGCAATGAGTGTCGATGCTGTAATGCCTAAAGTCTAACCTGTGACCATCAAACATGTCCCAACAGGTCATGACTCCAATAATGACTCACTGGATATATCAGAGTATGTCATTCTTATACATGGTGACCTCAGCACTGGAGAATGACTCCAGGCAGCTCAGTTGCACCACTCAATCGAATCGACTTCCTGGAATTGACTTCAGCATGTCATATTTATACTGGGACTATTCCATCTGAAGATGGCATGCACAGATGTCTTGTGGCATTGTTTCATCCAACCTTTAGCAGCACGTGAGGATGAGATGAGCCTCATGCAAGATATTGCTCAGCTATGTCCAAAGGAGACTGGAATTTATACAACAAAGCCAGGCTTCTGTCAAATGCACCAGCTTATAGGCCATGCTGGTATATGCTGCCAGTTGGATTGCTGGAGAGTTCATGCAGAGGTAAAAGGTGGATTTGGTGACCTTGAAGCATTTGCACTCTCCAAACCAGTGCTAGATGATCTAATAAAAATGGTGGATGAGATAGCTTCCACATATGTGGCTAGGCATCAGCTGCTGTGGATGCATAGGGAACAAGGGGCTACTCTTGAACAAGTATTTTCTTCTATATGAAGAGCTGTCATATGCAATGAACCATGGTGATATCAGTCATACTGAGACCTGTATCATCAGCTGGATCCCGATACTCAAAGCAACAGGAAAGCATAAATATGCTATGCACATGACAAATTTCCTATTCAACATGCACTGCATCTATCCTCCAGGTCTAAGGCATGCAATTCATTACCATATTCTCATAAATCCCACAGGTCATCCTATGAAATGGCAGGCAGTGGATTGGTGTGTTGAATTGAACAATCTTTTCATGAAGGTCAGCTCATCTACATACTGTGGAATATAACTTACAATTAACCAGGTGAAGAATGGCAGGAAAGGATCAAACCGGTCTATCAAACAAATAATCCTTGAGTTGCCCCTTGTTCAAATCTACCAAAATCTCCAAGCATTAGTACAACAAGACTTCGGGCACACCCACCTAACAACCAATCACACACCTCCAGATATGAGGAAAACATTCACCAAAGTTCAAGAACAACTAGCATTAAATTCACCACATAAAGTATATTCTGGAAGGAAAAGTCATTACCAAGTTGACAAGCTGGGTGATAAGGGATGAGACATGATGGAAAAAATAGTAAGAGGGACCATGATGGTGGAGAATGAAACAGATGGATTGGAAGATAGAAGTGCATTCAACAATATTATTGTGGAGTTGTTATAGCTAGTTGAGTGGCAATACAATCTGTGGATATGAAGTCTTAATGAGGGACACATGATGCACACTTAGTATGATCATAGACTTACATCCTCTTTGTTGCTGGCCAAAACATGGGATGGATGCCTCGAACATGAACAATTGTGAGCTGAATCCATACAAATGAGCACTGGGTTGATTGTAGCATACTATACTTACCATTGTGGCCTTCCTGGCCACAAGCACTGCACTTGGCAGTGCAATGCTTCACAGGTAGGGAAGTATTGCTGCTGGAGGGAGGTTGTGGCATGGTAGGGATGGTGGTGGGATTGGTGATACTAAGTGCCATGCAGGTGTCTTGTCTCAGTGGTGTAGAAATAAACAGTGATGTATGTAGTGCAGCATGCCTTTGAATGAGAGAGAACACCTTGGTGGCATAGAGGTTGCTATTGGCCCACATGGTTTCCCTCTTGAGGTCTTGAGGGGTCTGAATCTTGTGATGGTGGGCACAGTCAACAATGTGGTCAAGAGTCAAGTTGGTCATGACCACAGGGCCATTGTCATAGAGACATGCCCATCCATAAATGGCCACAGTCTTCTCCTTGCACCAAGTGAGAAGGGCATTCTCCAGGTCATAGTCATTCTTGTCCTTCATGTACTTTGGGAGGCATGAACAATGAGTTGCTCGAGGTACCTTGGGATTGGGGGAGTCATATGACACAAAATGGGAGGGATCATGAATGTCACAGCAAACGATGGGCTCCATGATGTGGCAGCAGGGACAGCCTTGCATGCTGTCAGTATTGCACTCGTGGTGATCAGACATTGATGGCACAAATTCAGTATTACTGGTCAGTAGCAGATAAATATTTTTCCCACCAGCTGTAATTGTCAAAGCACACATTGAAAACCTTCCTCTGACACATCACACCAGTTCGCTGTAGGGAATGGTAATCCTCTGAGTGTACAAGTAACATTCTGTGTACGACATCTCTACTCACAGCTGTTCCTGCTCAAGCTAGGAGTTTCTCTGGTCTTGCCTTGTGCCTTCCCACCCATCCTCGTGTTCAAAGAATCCCATACAGGAATTTCATCACCTGCTCCACATCATGCTGACTCCCTGATCACCTCACCGTCTTCTCCCTGAAGTTCTGAAGCCGATCATACAGACTCGAGCTAAGAGTCTAGGCCTGGGTCCAGTTCAGCCAATCACAATGTGCCACGCTCCAACCCCATACAGGTTCTGAGCGCCCATCACCTGTCATGTCACCACCACTGTAGCCACTGCACAGCCACCACCACTGCTTCCCCCATGATCCGCCCCACCTCCGAGGTCCCAAGCTGCTCGCATGAGAGAGGTGTTTCCACTGTTCACTTATTCCGGTTGGTCGATTTTGGTACTGCTTCGGTTTCCCTTCTTGTCCTTCTATGATTTGTCTACATGGTCCCTACTTACTTGCACATGCAGGGTTGTACATACTGTACATTTGACAGGTGTCATCTTTTATTCATTTGTCACTCCTTCTAAAAATTTTCCATACCTGTAGTCGCTTCCTGTACATGATAAGTATTCTGGCCGAGCATCGGAATGAAATATCCACCTTTTAGAGTCATTTTTCTGAGTGATTGAAGAGTCTGGGAGTCCCTAGCATCGAGCCCTTCGAGTTTTCCCTGTGTCTCCAGTGTTGTCATCGAGTCTACCCATTTCTTCGATATCAGAAAAATCACATACAGAGTCCCATGCCTACAAGCCCACAGCCTGTTCTAGCGTTAACAACCTATTCCTACAGAATTTTCCCCCACCAATTCTCTTTCACTTTTCGGGCATCCCTTTCCCTGCTCAGCACCCCTTGGGACAGACCTAGGAATTCATTCCTTCAGCCCCCTCTGTTTTCCCCATACACTCTTCCCCAGAAGTAGTGTCCCACATTGCTTCTTGGCATTGATGAGGAAGTCAGTACCCATGTCCAAATCACCCTTCCATCTTTTACCAGCATGTACTAATCAACTCAATGGATCCTCTCCCCTCGCTAACACTTCCAACAATACCTGTCCTTCCCTCCCTTGACTTGCACCAGGTATGTCTGCAGATATCAATGATAAATCTTCATTGCCTGATTCTTCATCTGAGGTTCTGTTCAGGTCAGTGTTGACCATCGTATCCATGCCATATCACATTTCAGAGTGGTCATGCATGGTGCCATCATTGGATGCAGACAGTACCACATGCTTTAGGGGACATGACACACCAGGTAGGCTGGCTTCTTTGGCTGTCCATTTGTGCATTATGTTTCACCTTGCCCTCCTAGCTGCTTTTGCAGCCTTTTCATCATCAAAATGTTCCTTCTCTGCGAACAGGATGGCAGTACCAGTGAGTTGTTTGTCTCGTGCAGCTCGACCAAAGTGCTGCCAGAGAGCAGCTAATTTACAGGTCACTCTCCATTGGATCACTAACAAAATGACCAGTACATCCATACCCTATGAAAGTCTGTTGGAGTTTTTAGATCAATGGTGTGCTGTTGCATAGCCACCATATTACATAAGTGCATAGTGTGCACTTACAATTTTAGTATTACTGTAGTTTCTACTTAGTGACTACTAAGTATTCTACAGGTACAGTAGCTTTGCTACTAATATATAAAGTGACTACTAAGTATTCTACAGATTCTACTTCTACAGGTTATAAGCCCCACCTAGCAGCAGAATCTGGGATATGAAATGGCCAACTCAAATGTGCCTACACTCAAGCTGGATGGAAAGAATTGGAAGTTCTACAGAGTGAGCTTACTTGAAGTCACAGCTATGAAGGGCTGGCTGGGTATTCTTGCAGGCCAGGGCCTAGATGACGAAAGGTTATGATGGGAGGGTAGAGATGCCCTACTGAAATTGTTGATCTATCGAACAATCCCAATCCCACTCGTTCTCAAGGTTTGACAGCTAAGGACATCACACAACATGTTTGACTACCTAGTGACCAAGTTTCGAGACCCTACTCTGATATCCATACCTAATGAGAAGCATGTTGAGGCACCTGGTGATGACAAGATGTGAGACAAACTGAAAAAGTCACATGTGAAGCCTAGTGAGTTGTCGATGGAGCTGCCAAGTAAGGAGAGGCTCGAAGGGGGACATATGGAGGCAAGAGGCAAAGATGAAGCTGAGGCAGCAGTTGGCACAGCCCAGCAGATTCTGTCACAAAGCATCAAGGTCGAAGGACACCAACCCAAAGTGCCAAGCAAGCGGTGCACAGCACAGAACAAGCTGCAGGAGCAGCAGAGTTTGAGGGCAGGAAAGCCACTCGAAATCAAGCTGGAGAAGGTTAGTGACAAGTCTTGAGAAGTCAGTGACATAGTTGCTGTGGAGGGAAGTCTGGGCACAGAGGCCACAGACATAACTGCAAGCATAGGAGTCACAACTCAGACTATCAATGAAAACCAAGAAGGTGGAGACATGAAGGTCTACTACCAAATACCCGAACTTGTGAATGCTGGAGTGGCAAGTTGTGTCAAATGACCTGCAGGAGCATACTCACAACCCAAAGACTGTCAGCCTAATGAAATCTGAACATGGAATACACAAGAGGCTATTAACACACTGCTCGAGGGGGAGCAGAATGGCTGCACAAGCAGCAACATTGCAAACAAGCAGAGCAGCAACATTGCAAACAAGCAGAGCAGCAATAATGACAAGCTGCGACTCACTATCCATGATCCAGGTGGATGCCTAAGGCAGCTGAGAGTCTGCACAATGAGCAGATGCAGGCAGAATTCCAAAATCTGGGAGAGGGACGATGACGAGGGGAATGTGATTGGCAGGGTACTACCTGCAAGCCAAAGTCAGCATGGTGAACAAGAAAAGCCACAGACAAGAAGTGCACCTGCATTGCTTACAGAATGTATGGAACACCCTCAATGCATCTTCAGAGTTCATCATCGATGTGGATGACTCGAAGTGACAACTGTAGATGTCAGCAAGGCCAAGACACCACCAAGGAAACAAATCACAGTCATTCGAAGCAACATACCTGATGCATGATGATCGCTGCTCAAGGGGGAGCAGACTAGTCATGCGAGCAACAATGCTATGAACATGGTTGTGGACAGGCACACAGACAGATTGAATGGTCATACAAATGGACCATGCAGCCTAATGGACACTTTGAGCACATCAAATGAAGGAGAAGTGATTGTGGCAGCACCACAAACATGCAATGTCAACACCAACACATATGGAAGTGCACAACAGCCCATGGATGAAACAGATGGTCTGGGCAACCAAACAAACATGTCGAGCAATGAGTCAGACACACCCAGTATCATCTATGGCATGAAGATGGCAAGTAACATGAGTCAGGGCATTGGAACATGTCAGATGAAGGGAGCAATCCAAGACTTACCTGGAAAGTCAGAAAATGAATCACCCGACCTTACAACACAATGGAGACAAGTTGGCATTGGAGATGCCAACATACCATACCACAAAACACACCACTTGCAACGATGATGATCCCAAATCAAAAGATTACCTTTGGGGAACCCTGAAGTGCAGACAACAGTTTTGCTACCAAGAATGTTGTGCAGGAGATGGTTAGTGGTGATGGTGAACAAAATGACAGTGGTGGCAATGACAACAAATGAAACAATGGCAGAGACAGTACAACAAGCAGCAGCAACATCGACTTGATGTGAGTCAAAGCAGCAATGCTGGCTGCAGAGGGTCAGCATGCATGTCAGAGACAGAAACTGGACAGTGGCTCACCTGTGTCACCAAGGCCACCTGCTACCCTCCAGAAAGCGTTCCCACACACTCAAACCACAACGTCGCTGAGGAAGAATCAAACTCAAATCTAGATACATATGTCAGTAGAGCTCAAAAGCTCAAAAACACCTACCAACGACTTGGTAATGCGATATGGCCCATTCTGCACCATCGAGAGGGCATCGGAACATGCCATGACCTTACTACTGAGGTTAGGAAGCTTACTGTCAAGTTTACAAAGCCAAGCGATCATGAACAATGCACCAGAGACAGTGGGGACGGCCCCAAGCATTGCAATCAATGAAGTGATGACACATTGACCACATGCATCACATGACCTGCTGTAGTGGCAATGTGAAGTTATTGAACTTGTGATGACACCACAAGCAAAAGGATCTTTCGAAGGCTACTCATTTCCAGACTTAATGGTCTGTATTTCAGAGGTAGTAAAAGAAAGAGTCCCCATACAGTACATCTTGGTGGCCCTTTTATCAGGTAGAGGCTAGGCACAAAACCGCTATAGTAACAATATGGGTATAGTAGGATCAGTCATAGTAAATGAGAAATAAAGTGAGATGGGAATGAAATGTCAAACTATTCTTCACATCTAGACATCTGCTCTTTGGTGTTGGTCTGAGACCTAACACTCCCCCCTTCAGGGTATGTAGTACCCTTTCATTCTCTAGTCAGTCGCAGCATCTGCCACGGAAGTTTCCGCATTCATTGATTTGTCAGCAACCACCTCTTTGTAGTACTCCTTGTAGGCGTTGCCCAGTAACTCATTGAGGGTGGTGATATCGTCAGAAGGGGCAGGGTCAGTTGCAACATGACTTGGCCCCACAATAGGCTGTTCAGGTGACTCTGTGGAAGGGTGATCGATGTCAATGACAGACACACTGGGAGAGGTGAGTCGAGATCCAGCACTCCTCGATGGTCCTGATCATCTTTCCAAGCATGACAAATATGGGTCAATGGTTTGCTGCCTGCTGTAGGCACTGGCATTGGTGCCAAGGGGCCCCCTGCCACAACACCAGTCCCCTCTGCACTCGTGATACTCGACATATCCTTGATGGTTCCTGTCCCTCTGTTGCCTCAGGTGATCAGCAGCATCCCACAGCATACTGTTGACCGTGTCCACCTGAGAGCCAGTGAGTACTTTTCCTCCTTCGATTTCCTCACAGCTGCGAAGATCACAGTCAGAGCCTAACACTTCCTCTTTAGTCGGCAATGGTCCAGGAATTCTGATGGTTGGGTAGTCATTACCATCTGCCTCACAGAAAGCAAAGCAGGACCTAGTCCTAGCATCCCTATGGTAGGCCTCTTGGAAGAGATGATACCTGGTGGGGACCTCTGGTATATCCCCACCATTGTGACGCAAGGCTTGGTCATAGGCAAAGAACACCTGGATCTGTTCATGATGAATCTGTTCATGTTCACCTGGACCTCCATTGCTAGTGGCCTTGTGAACAGAAAAGAAGTCGATGCTGACTCGTTTAATGTTTCATTTGGGGAATGGTTCTGCCATGTGTTGAGGTGAGGATTGTTCTGTTGCAGGATGACAACTCAGGGTTAGAGAGGTTAACTCAGTGACAATTTCTGAGAGCACGAGTCAGATAGGTTCTAGATCGGGGGGATCAACAGGCCTTGTCTGGTTTCTCAAATGAGATAAAGGAGGTGGTCGAGTTGGGTTGGGACGACAGGTACCCTGTATGTGAGGGTGATGTTGTGAGGTATGTGTGTTATTACTTCAATGATGGTGATCATGTCAGGGCCCCCTTCATACAGGGTTATCAAGTGCTCAATGTCTAGGGTGACGATGATACTGCAATGAATGGTGTGGGGGACAAGGTGACTCAAGATGGTGAGGATGGTGGTGATGGCAGCATGGGCGATGAGAGTGATGAGGAGGAGATGAGTAACGATGTTGGAACGAGGAAGGGCGATGAGAAAGTGGGTGCAAGGGGGGTGTTTGTCATTCTTGATCCTTCTTCTTGCATGGGTGATATTTATGGGCCCCACATGAGTGTGGTGCCAAGTGTCCCAAGTACACCTGGGGATCATCGTCTGATAGATCCCCATTGCCCATGTCCTTCAAGTTTCCTATCCCATCTATGCCAATAACTTCGAAATAGTTGGTTAGCACTTTCAGATGAGAGATGTCATCATATGGCAACCAGGTCTTGTCACCTGCCATCCATAGTACCTCGAACATAGCATCAGAATGGCTCCCATGATGCTGGAGTATCCGATCTATGGCCCACTCGTGACCACTCCCACCAAGTTCTGGGATTTGGTCATTGTGTATTCCAGGGAACTTTCTGTCGTCATTAGGTACATGTATCCTCAGCAGCGATGAGTGGAAAACGCTATGTATACCTCTCTGCTTCAGATTATCAGGGAGTTCTATGTGATACAAATTATTACCAAAGTCCTCCAATATACGGTAAGGTCCCATAAATTTCGGGACAAGTTTCCGAGCCATTCCTTTGGGGAGGTTGATATTTTTCATTGATATGTATACTAAGTCCCCTTTGACAAGAGGACACTCCCAGTGCTTTTTATTAGTGCCAACTGTCTGTTTGATGTGGGTCTTCATAATCACATTGTGAGCCTCCATGATCATAAATTTCATCTTATTAGCGAAGGCTCATATGCTGGGATATTCTTCCCTTTCCAGAGCATCCCATATCATTCGCTGCAGCATTCGTCCTGTGTTGAGGAAGAAAGGTGTGTATCCTGTCAACTCAGATGTAGCGCTATTAATTGCAAACTCAATCGCAGGCAATCTTGTTATCCAGTCTTTCTGATTCGGTCTGATACAACAGCAGAGCATTTGGGCGATCATATGGTTGGCTTGTTCCATTGTGCCATCATTTTCTGGATGGTAAGCGCTAGACATTTTTTGCTTTATCCCAGTTAACTTATTTAGGTGGGTCCAGAAAGTACTCGTGAACAGTATGTCCTGATCGCTTATGATAGCTCTCGGTAGTCCATGATGTTTGTACACTTCAGTGAACATTAATTCTGCTATTTCCCAAGCAGTGTAGTTCATCCTGCTTGGTACTATGTGTACCATGGAAGTCAGTAAGTCAATGATAACCGTAATCAAGTCGTATTCGCCATCACAGTTCCTCGATTCAGGTAATGGCCCTACAAAGTCGATGCCTATCGCTTCCCAAGGTCAAGATGGAACAGGTAGCGGGTTGAGCAACCCGAAAGGCTTGTGCATCGGAGGTTTACTTCATTGGCAAGTTCAGCATGACTTGCAATATTGTGTAATATCTTGTACCATTGTATCCCACCATAGGAACTCCCGGATGTACACAATCGTCTTCTTAGCTCCCAGGTGTGCTAGTAGCGAATGGACTTGGTCGATAATTGTTTCCCTAAGTTTCTGTCCATTAATCTCAATGTCCAGTACACAGAATACCATGCAGTCATGCAGTTTCAGACATATGAATCCATCTGGCATGATCTCAAAGTTCTTAAAGGTGTTCAGAGCATCTGTGATCTCTGCTTGAAAAAAGGGTCTTTATCATATTTATTGCATGTGGTTTTCAACAACCCCTCATTGCCAGGGTACACCACGAGAGGTATGCATGTCATTTCAGTAGTGTTGTGTTTATTTGTGTCCATGCTTGTACTTGTGTCACGTGCACTAGGTGCATGTGGGTGCATGTCTGTGGTCCACATTGTCCCTGTCATGTGCGTGTTATCTGATGTAGGATGCTCATCATCCTTCCCCCCCTTCTTTCATTGTCCTGGCCCTAGGAGAATGAAACAATGTTTCACCTGGCTTGTGAACTCAGCGCTAGTCTCAGGCTGGCCTGTCTCAGCAGGAAGTGGTGGAGTAGGTGGACAGCATCCTGACCTCTTGGTCGGAAGGGTCGAAGAGGCTGTCATAGCATGGGGTGTCAGTGTGAGGGCTTCAATCCCCACATACAGAGGTGCAGAAATTATTTGGGTGTCAGTTGTACCTGGTGCAGACTCAGTCACCTCAGTATCGTGATGCAGGTATTCACTTCGTGATCATATCGTGCCTGGCACATCAAACTCATACATGCAGGAGAGCACATCTGGGAGTATATTTTCTTCTCCTGGTACATACTTAATATTGAAGTTGAATTCAGATAGTTTTTCCAGCCAGTGTGCTTGTCACCCTGATAGGTCCTTCTGGTTTAACAGGTAAGTTAAGCTTTTGTGGTCCATTACCCATGTAAAATGTATGCCCTGAAGGATATCATGATGTCGGAGCATTGTCTTGACTCCAGCAAGGAGTTCTTGTTCATGGACTGGATAATTGCATTGGGCAGAGGATAACTTGGCTGAATAGTAGGTGGCTACCTTCGATGATCTCCAATCTGAGCCTTGTGTGACCACACCACCGATTCCACTTCCACAGGCATCCATCATAACCCAGATGGGTTCATGACCTTGATCGTAATTCAGAGGGACATGGCAGTGAGGTGTGCAGGTGGCTACATATGCTTTTACCTTGTCAAATGCACGTTGCTCAGTGAAGGTCCAGCGAAATGGGCATGTCTCAGCACTGGCCTCAGCTAAAACTCCAAGGGGTATGTGCACTTTGTAGATATCATCTGCAAGATAACCCACTGACCCAATGAATCCTTTGCATAGTGTTCGGCTCATAGGCACCTTCCAATTGATGATGCGGTCAACTTTCTTGGGGTCCATCTTTATTCCATCATCGGTCATGATGTGCCCAAGTATCTTGACTTTGCTACTAAGGAACTGAAGTTTCTTCTCACTCAGGTAAAGCTTCTCTTGGGTGAGGATTTCGAGAACAATTTTAACATGGCGAATATGATCCTCTAGAGTATCCGAATATATGATAGTGTCATCCAAATAGACGTCCAAGAAGGATCCTATGTATTCACCAAATAGGTGGTTCATCAGTGCCTGGTAAGTGGCCAGCGCATTGCAATCCCCTTGTTGGATCACAAGACTGACCATGTTCCCATCAGGGGTTGTTATGGCCATTCTTTCCATGTGTTCAGGTACAACACAGATCTGTTCATAAGCATCAGCACCGTCAATGATGGAGCAGTAAGGCTTCTGAGCAACCCTTCTTAGGATCCCATCCATGTCAGGCATCAGCAATGACAACTTGTGAGTATTCTTATTGCGTTCATGAAGGTTGACAACCACTCATAACCTTGGCAGGTTTCCAGGTTTGGGGATTAGTAGCATGGGACACATATTGTGGGCTGCAGTGAGCGCCCAATGACCTGTCTTAAGGTAAGCATTTTTCTTTTCAATCCACAGGGGTTGCAGCACCTCAGGGCATTTGGATGGTCTCCAGGGATATATCTTATTCTTGTTGATCAAAGGTATCTCATGATTGATAGAACAGAATGGGGGTAGTGTGGTCACTCCAGCTGGAGAGCACAACAGTTTGGTGAGGTCCTGCAAGTACTTCCTTGCTTTGCCGAGGTTCTCCTTGTAGATTTCCATAGTGCGGGATTCCAATGTTGATACCTGTGTGCCTTTCATTTCAGTGGGTGTCACACTCCCTATTATGACTCTTGGTGAGTGCAATCCCACCATCGCCTTGTGCTGATAAAGGAACAGTGTCCCTAAAATAAGGTCATAGTTTTGTGGATTCATCATGTCGAAATATCACTCACAATCAATCTCTTGGTATTGCAAATGGACTTTAGTTCCGAAGTTGACTTTCGAGCATGACCCTTGTATGGCCAGCTGGATTGTGAGCAGCTTTTCGAGGGGTATGCATTTAACTTTAAGTTGCTCAGCTAGCATAACTGACATGAAATCAGCTAGGGATCCAGTGTCTATCAGTGCTCGTGCTGGGTGGCTGTTGATGTGTACAACCATGACCAGTGGTTTAGGAACCTTCTGAGTGAAATCCTTTGCAGTTGCTGCATTCCTTTGCAAAGTGAGTCGATCCTCAGACTTCACATTGCTACTGTTCAGCTGAATGGGGCAGCATGACAGATTCTCTTCCAGATCAAACCATTCTTCAGGAGTTTCGAGTTCAGGGTCCTCTCTATACAAATTACCCAGACCAAGATTGTCATCATCCATTGGGTCAGTGCTTGTTAGATCAAGGCAAGCACGTAGCAACACTTTGGCATGCCAATGGGTCACATTAAACTCGGGTAGCATCAATAGGGATGCAGGAAGTTCGAAGCATAGGGCCATATGGTAATCATACACTTCATATGTATCCTTGTCTTTTCTGGTGCATGTAAAGCAACCACTATTGCCCCCTTCCAGAACTGGGAGACTGAATGTCTCAAGTTTAGTGACAATGTGTTCTTCAATTGGGGTCCCCATAGTTGGGGATCTCCAGGTGCACTCCCTTTCTAGATGGCGTGTCTCTGCTTTAGATAGTCTGGCTTGCTCACCCTTTCTGAACCAGTACCAGCTGTCAAGCTGGAACACAGGGGTAAGGAGTAGGCGAGTAGCAACAGTGATCTTGTCCCCAGGTCCGAGGACATCTCTCTCACTTTCAGCAATCATGTGTCATCCATTGTGCAGATCATAAACTAGGAATCAGGTGTCCATGTAAGTGGCTAGTGAATCAGGATCATTGCCTGGATAACAAATGCCTGATAGTCATTCCATAGCACATTCTGCCAATGGTGTACCAATCCTCGTTCCAGTTGCCATAGGTCCTCTCAGCTGGTTCATGTTATGATTCATGTGTTACCATGGGACTTTCTTTCTCCTCTTGACTGTTTGGTACTGTAGGCTTTGTTCTATGCATTTCCTTTCTGTTCCTTTGACTCATGCTTTGGCCTGGCCAATAGCAGTATCTTCTCTTGACACATGTTCAACTCATGTGGGACTCTGGCCAATGGCCTTTATCTCTCTAGCTACATGAGGTCGCCTTGAGGCCTCTTCCCCTGTACTATATATAGTCGCCTCTAGTCTTGAGTAGACCCTCAGACTAGAGCTGCCCAATCTACTGGCTAGTTCCTCAGAACTTCAAACTTGAGCCTCTCAGCTCTCATTCAGAACTACGATAAATCCTTCAGACAGAAGGTTACAACCCTTGTGTTGTAGAACAACTATGTGAGCTTGACCTACATTACAGACTTTGGTCTTAGCATAACAAAAGCTCTAGTCTACATCCTGGCTGTCATGCCTGATCATCTGCTGTTCAGTGAGACACCATTTTCCCTCGAAGGAGCAGATTGTGGGCAAGCCCACTCAAACCATGTGAACCCAAACCCAAGCCATCGAGCTCCAACACTGAATACAGTGCTGACAAAGTGCATACCCCAACTGACCCGAACCCCTCACCATCTGAGGATGATACTGGCTTCTTACAGAACACCCTCCAGAATGTACAGTGACTCCGAAAACCCTTTCCATGTTTGCCCTATTTTCAGTGCATGCAGTGTACTGCCAGACATATGGAGAATCACACTAAGCTTTGGTGGAGTCATAAATAGTACATAGTATTGGCTGCAATTTGGCTCCTAGGTCATGTGATTTCATTCACACAGTCCAGAGATATGGACATTTTAAAACAGCATGTCCATGGAAAGGGTTTTTTCACTTTTGAATTTACAAGGGTATTTGCATATTATCAGTACTTGGTATATCCACCTTTTGCTCTAAGCACTGCCTCAACCCTTCTAGGCATTCTTTCAATTAGTTTCTGACACTCCTCCACTGAAATCCCCTCCCACTCCACCTGAACTCTCTCCCATAGCTCATGAATCCCATTAGGGGGGGTTTCATACCCTGCAAGCCTTCTTTTCAGGCAACCCCAGAGATGTTCAATGGGATTGAGGTCAGGAGACTGTGCAGGCCATACCATGGTCCCAAACTCCTGCTCTTCTAGACAATCTCTAACCTTTTTGCAAGTATGCTTGGGATCATTGTCTTGCTGAAAGATTGTATCAGATGGATTGAGACCATAATACTCCAATGTTTGTTGAAGCTCATCCTTCAAAATCTGAAGGTAAAGGTCCCCATCCATCCTACCATCAATCTTTGTAGCATAGCCAACACCATCCCAAGTCATACACCCCCACATCATCAAGGAACCCCCTCCAAACTTGAGAGTTCCTTGTACCAGCCTATCATTAAGTCCCTCCCCAGCCTTTTTCCAAGCCCACTTGCATCCATCTGACCCTAGGTGATTAATCTTGGTCTCATCAGACCATACAACCCTCTTCCAGTCCTCTATAGTCCAGTCCTTGTGGGTATAAGCAAAGTCCAAGCAAGCCTTGCGATGTCTGGCTGAGAGAATAGGACGTTTGGTCTTGACTACAGACTTCATACCAGATTTTTTCAAGTGATGATGAACAGTATTAGCAGAGAGAGGCTGGTTGTTGATGTTTCCAAGGGCTTTGGTGACTTGAACTGCATTTTCAGCATTGCCAGAGGTAATAAGATGTTGAGCATGGCAAATATTGGCAGGGGAAAGCTTAGAAGGATGGCCTCCAAGGGCCTTAGGAAGGCTAGAACACCTCTTAGAATGAAGTTTGGATACAGTAGAGGGGCTGACACCAATTTGCTTGGCAATAGCTTTACCAGAATGGCCAGAGTCAAGCAAAGAGAGAATGGTGCTTTGCTGAGTAAGAGAAAGGGGTCTGACCATAATGGTAGTTGGGAACAAAGAGGTATTTGAATTTTTTTAAACTCAGACATATTGTTTACACATGTATCTTTGTTTGTATCACCAAACAATAGCAATTATTGGATGTTTTGAATAAGATCTTAGTTACCAATTCAAAAGTGAAAAAACCCTTTCCATGGACATGCTGTTTTAAAATGGCCATATCTCTGGACCATGTGAATGCAATCACATGACCTAGGAGCCAAATTGCAGCCAGGACTATGTACTATTTATGACTCCACCAAAGCTTAGTGTGATTCTCCATGTGTCTAGCAGTACACTGCATGCACTGAAAATAGGGCAAACATGGAAAGGGTTTTTGGAGTCACTGTACTATCCTCTTTAGGATCTCCCCATCCCCTTACCTCTCAACCTTGCCTTAAACCCAGAAGCCCATTCACTATGTCAGGATCTGGGTCTGGAGGCCTTGGCCTAGGATCATCAAAGGGTGGAGCCCTCACTGCTCCAGCTAGACCCACCAAACTAAAGATCGGCACACCATTCAAATATGATGGCAGCCACGAAACTGCTATGTCTTGGCTATACTCAGTCAAGGCATATCTTTTGATCAACCAAGATGTTTATGACAATGATGGTAAATGTGTTGCATATGCCCTCTCTCACATGAAGAAGGGGGTAGCCCAAGCATGGGCAATGACTTTCTACCAGGCTGCCCTGGAGAAACAGAACCCCAGTTTTGGGACCATGAACAACTTCAAAAAAGATTTCAAGGCAGCATTCACCCCAGCTGACACTGCTGGTGCTGCCATTGCCAAGATTAGGACCTTGAAACAGAAAGGGTCTATTGAAGAATATATCTCTGAATTCAGAACTGCTGCTGCTTGCAGTGGCATCAAAGAAGATGCAGCCCTTGTGGAATTCTTTGCCACAGGGCTCAAACCCATGCTTGTCCACCAAATCTATGGAATGGACAAAGTACCCACTAAGATCAAAGAGTGGTATGAAAAAGCCATGCACTTCAAGAACCAATGGCAGAAAGCTCGTGCCATTACCAGAAGAATTGACAATAAAGGAAAAGGGAAAACATACCCTCGACCCTGGTTCCAGTGACAGGAAGAGAGAGACCCCAATGCCATGGACATTGATGCAGTAAAACTCTCCAGAGAAGAAAGAGATCACCATCTCAAAAATGGCTTATGTTTTGGATGTGGAGAAAAAGGACACATGTCCCGAGATTGCCCCAGCTGAAACAAGACCCCTGCTAAAAAGGTAAAGCAGGTGAAGAAAGAAGAGACAGACAATGAAGATGAGGCCTCTGTGGCCCTGGTCAAACTAACCAAGTTTCTTGGAAAGGGTTTTTGAAAGGGGAACCAGAGTTGATGCCTGGAACCCCTGAACAATGTATCTCGTATGTGGCCTCTCCTGTAAAAGTATCCTCTCTCCCTGAGAGAGTTATGAAAATCCCCATTTCCATTTTCATGAGAGCCACTGGAGAAAAAGTCGTCAACACCACCACTCTGGTAGATTCCAGAGCCGAAATATCTTGCATTGACTGGGCATTTGTCCGAAGAAATAAACTCCCCACTGAATGACTCCCCAGGCCCATTTCAGTCACCAATGCTGATGGGTCCCCAAATGAGAAGGGCCACATCCTGTTCACCACCACCCTGTCTGTTAAAATACAGGGGATAACCCACCAAGAAAAGTTCTATGTAATGAACTGTGGATCAAAAAATGCCATCCTTGGCATACCATGGTTGCAAAAGAACAATCCCACTGTCAATTGGAGAAATGGAACATTGACCATTGATGAGTCAACAAATGTTGCTGCCCTATCAATTCCCTGAACTCCACCAGAGGAATTTCCCAAGACATCTCTCCCTGATCCCATCAAAAGAAAGGGGGTCAACATCTACCTCGATCATGAAGAACCAGACACATTTACAACCCAGTGTAAAGATGGATGATAAAGGAGTGTGGGAGGAATCTAGAGTAGAGTCCAGTTGGAAGGGGTCTCAGTTTGACCCAGGAGGCTGGAGTTCCTGGTAGAGAGGTCAAAGAGTGGAGAAAAAGACCAGAAATGTGCCCTAAAACCCAAGAGAGACTCAAGAAAACCTTTATAGAACATCAAGGGAGGAGAAATAATATTCTGAGCCCTCAGGCTCAGAATTCCATCTATCTCGTCTGTGGTGGTACATCTATTATTTTTTCTAAGTATGTACAGGTGCTCGAAGTACTCACGTGGGCTTATGTAAGCCACAATGCATCCAAACACAAAGTAAAAAGATAAAGAAAAAGAAAGAAAACAGACCAGTAAGTAAAAACAATGAAATAAAACAAACTACCTAGTGGAGAGGATACTCTCCCTACATCTGAGGGTGGCTTTGGATAGTGACTGTCCCCAGTCACCACATACCAAGCTGTATCACAAAGCAAGACCAGGGGTATCCTCCTTGAAACAAAACTCAAAGTCAAAACTCAAAAAATGCGAACTCGAAGGTGAAAAAGACCATAAACAAACAAAAATATGAATGAGAAGGGGTACCCATGCAGCAGGAGAGGGCGCCAGAGTGGCCTCGAGGGGCAATGAGGGGACTCGAGGGGGTGGCTTTGAAGGCAAGAGCAACCTTGAGCCTGGACAGGCCTCAAAAGGTGACTCAAGAGGGAAGGACAGCTGTGCGAAGGGGAAACACAAGCCTTCAAGAGGCTCTGATGAGCCTCAGGACTCGACTCAGGGGTGGGACTGGGCTCGATGGGGCAGAAGCGGCTCAAGAGGGGGGAGATGAGCCTTGGGATTCGACTCAGGCCTGGTTCGAAGCTCTGAAGCTTCCCCTCGAGGGTGTGGGAAGTGCTCGAAGGTGACTGGATCACTCTCGAGGGGGACACAGGGACTCTCGAACTCAAATGGCACTCTGGGGTAGTCTCAGGGTTGACTCGAGAGCCAGCGAGGGGTGGGGTTGACTCAGAGCTTGAAGGGGAAAACTTCACTGTCAAAATCACAGCCTCACAAAGGAGGAGTGAGGTTCTGTGGGGGGCTTGAGATCTGAGGGTGGCTTCAACAGAGCCCTCAAAGCAGTTTCAAGGCAGGGGGAACAAACCTTCGAGCACTCTAACAACCTACTGAGTGCACACATGACTGCTGATCCTCTCTTGAGCTACAAAGCAGGAGTGGGAGCTAAGTCACCAGCCTGCTATCTGGGACACACCACCATGGCTGAGCCACAGTGTGCCACAAGCCTGCATAAGTGACTCAGCAAGGAGACGAGCTGCTCAAAGCAAGCTTGGGGGAGGGAGGGAAGTCCTTCGAAGTTCAAGGGGATGCCTCAAAAGGGAAACAAGGGGGGAGCTTCATGCTCAAGTGCACCTCCCTGAGAGCATCTTCTAGAACAAGACCAAGAGTGCTCCACAGGGGTATCCCGAGAGTAAGAAATTGAACCTGCAATATATATTTCACAAAAGCAACCAACTAAAGACATTAGGGCACAAAAAAAACGAGCCTCAGATGTGCATGCATCTGAGAACAGCCTTGAAGGGGTAAACAAAGGGTTGGGGTCACCTCGACATGACCTTGATTGTCTAGAGGGAAGCCAGGGGGGGAGTCTTTGTACATGACACAAGCAGGGAGGGTGGTAGGGATCTTGTATACATTTCATGAAGTGGTCTCGACCACTGAAAACCAAACTTAGTTGCCATGTGCAACTCAAAGTGTCTAGGATATGTCTATGAATGAACACAGGTGCATCTGAGGGAAGTGTCTATGTCACAATTGCATCTCAACAGGTCTTGGAATGTGTCTTGAATATGTTATGAATGTGTCTCAGTAGGTCTCTGAATGTGCCTGGAATACATTAAGATTGTGTCCGGAATATGTTACAACTGTGTCTGGAATATGTTACAACTGCATCTGGAAAGGGGAATGAAGCAGATACATCTGGAATATGATATGATTGCATCTGGAATTTGTTATGACTGCATCTCATCTGGATCTCAGAAAGTGTCTCGAATATGTTATGAAGAGGGCACATCTAGAATACATTATGAATGTGTCTTGGAAGGGGAACAAAGCGGATACATCTGGAATACAATATGATTGCATCTCGAAAGGTGAACAAAGCTGATGCATCTGGAATACAATACAATTGCATCTCAAGAGGGGAACGAAGTGGATATGTCTGGGATACGATGTAGGGAAAGTATCCTCCCTACCAGGATATTTCATTTATTTCATTGTTTTTACTTACTGATTTGTTTTCTTTTATCTTTTCTTGTTTTTTTTTACTTAGTGTTTGCACATGTTGTGGCTTATGTAAGCCCACGTGAGTACTTCGAGCATACTGTACATACTTAGAGGAATAACAGACGTGCTACCCCAGACGAGAAGCCGGAAATAAGATGAAATAAGACTCGGAATATTACTTCTCCATCCCCAGACAGTCCCTAGACGTTATCACAGCTTTTATTTGGGTTTCTGGGCGCGTTTTAGGTCTTTTCCCTGTACTCTTTGACCCTCCACCAGGCAACACCAGCCTCCTGGGACGAATTCACCACTCTTCCCCCCACTAGGAGACTTTGGCCTATATCCCAAGGTCCTTTCAAACCAATCTTTACAACGATACAATTGCATCTTGAAAGGGGAATGAAGCAGATATGTCCAGAACACGATGTGAACAACAAGGGTGCATCTCCAACACATTACGACTGTGTCTCAGAGGGTCTCAGAATGCATCTCGAATATGTTACGAATGAAGCGAAGGCATCTAACGAAGCATCTATGTCACAAATGCATCTTGAAAGGGTCTGGAATGCAGCTGGGTCTCAAAGCAGCTGGTGGGGTCTTGACAGGGCTTCGACTGACTCTAAGACGATGGGAAACAGTTCCCTACGGCTCGAGAGGGAGCTAAAATGTGAGGGAGAGTGCCAGGGAGCATAAGCTGTGGCAGGGGAGGAGGATGGCAGCACACTGGGGAGGAACCACTCGACGGAATGCTACAAAACTTCGGGAGATGGTAGAGGCAGGCGAGGAGAGCTGGGAGAATGAAGAAACATGGGAAATGGCGCACCCAGTCCCGAGTTATTCCAATTTTCATCCTACAGGGCCTTCTCAACAAAAATAAGAATATCTCCAGAAGTACTGAAGTGGACACGACGAAACAGACACCGTTCGAAAGGTCTCGTCGGGTGGAATCAGGATCCTGAAATGCGAGAGGTCCGGCAGGTCTGGTCACGAGATATCGCGTGCACGAGCTCGAAGGTAGGAGGACAGCAGTGTGTTGGCAAGGAACCACTGGGCAGAGTGCTACAAAACTCTGGGACATCATAGAGGGCATCTAGGGGTGCTGGGAGACCAAAGAAATGAGAGGACCAGTGCACCAAATGCCGAGCTATGCCAAAAACTGCCCTACAGAGCCTTCCTCCACAAAATGGGCAATATCTCCAGAACTACTGAAGTGGTGAACTAGCCAGAGCTCCGAATGTAGCATGTCCTCTATGTCCGATGCCTGGCTCTCTGCACAAGATGCTTGCTTACTAAGCTACGTTCGCACTTCAACTCCGTCCCTGAGCCCCGCCACTCGGACCCCTGGCACCCCCAACCCTGACTCTCCCACTCTGCCCTTCCCTGTTACATGTGCCCCCTCTTCACAAATGCGAACCTCCGGGTTCGCTTGCTCTCTGCTGCTTCTCACTCCCCACCACCTACGTCTCCCTCGCCTTCGGCTTCTTCGCTTTTGTCTCCACCATCTTCGTCTCCCCTCTCCGGCCTTCCCCACTCCCCTGTGTCGTCTCCTTCTAGTGCTTCCTGCATCTCCGCTAACGCCGTTCCATCCCTGGGTACAAACAGCCACAACCGTCTTGCGTGGGTCAGCCCATTCAAGGGGAATCCCTCTAACGTGGTGAGCTTGTATGAATTGCCCACTCGCCCAACCACCCATCTTGGCACTGACCATCTCGGCTGAAGCTTCCTTGTGCTTGCGAACATTGTTTCTGCTGTCGCGTCATGTACTTGTAACAGTTGCCCTGCTTCGAAAACCACTTCCCCTGCGGCAGAATGTAGCACCCGTTTATTGAATACAGCTTTCCTTCTTACCGCATGTAATATAGCCTGCCCTTCGCCGTCTAAACGTTGCTGTTCCATGTATGCCAACTGCACGTCCACCACTCTCCCGTCTGGTTCCTGCGTGGCTTGCTCTAGCAGTGTTCGTGCTGTGTTTACGACCAGTCCCAGCAACAGCTCTTTTGGTGACAGCTGGAACACCAGTATGACCCTTTTGTTCAAGTGCTTCACTGCATCATTGAAGTGAATCGGCCACTGCACCATGACATTGTTAGTCTCGTTGCCGCCCTCCTCATCTTCTCCCAGCTTTGGGCTGCACATCCTTTTCAACCGCCCTAACAGTTTGCTATTCACATTCTCCACCAACCCGTTGATCCACGGTGCGTATGCTGCTACCACGTGCTGTTTTGTTCCATGCGCTTCGCACCAGGCCTTTACTTCTCCGTTTCTGAAGTGCGACCCTCCATCCATCATAAACGTCTCCGGTGCTTTGAATGCTCGTGTTACCACGTTCAGCCCGTCGATTGTCGTCTTTGCCGTTCCATGTGACTTGAGCCTGAAACCCCAGATGTACTGTGAGTATGTATTGAGCATCAAGAGCACTGAATTGTAGCCCCCTTTTCCTTTGGGCATGGACAGGTAATCGGCCACGACCAACTCAAATGGGTGGCGCCTCGTGATCGGGTATAGCAATGCATGCAGGTGCGCCGTACCGAAGTTCTTGCATTGTGCGCATCTCAGTAGGGCTTGCTGTATGGACTGGTCTAGCCTCGGGCTATACACCTTGTCCATCAACTTCAGCTTTACCAGGTCTCGCCCCCAATGCCCGTTCGTCTTGTGTTCTTCCTCGGCCATTGTCACGGCCTCCTCCTGTATGATGCACTCTACCTTCAGTCGTGCTCGCACCGACTTCGTTGTGTGCACTCGCCACAGACGTCCGTCCTCTATGAGGTACCCTTCTGCCCTGTGGTGCGCTCAGCGTCTTTCTCAATCACTTGTCGTCGTCTTGAGATTGTGAATTGCTTCCACTACCTCGAGGAACAACGGTTCATTAGCAAACCGCTCCTTTAGGGCCACTAACCTTGGGTCCCTGTCGACCGTGAACAGGTCGTTGACTATGCCTTTTGCAGCCTCCCAGTCTTCGCTGACTGTCCAGCCACTACCGTCCTCCTCTGTTCTCGGTTTGTCTGCATGCATTCGGCTCAATGCATCTGCCGCTGCATTCGTCTTGCCTGGCCTGTGTCGCACGCCCGTGATCTGGTATGCTGTGATACCATCCCGCCATCTTGCATGCACCGCTGACAGTTTGTCGTTACAGAGCGTGTCCTTCAACGCCATGCAGTCTGTCTCCAACTCCACCAGGAAACCCCAGATGATATCGCTGAAGTGGTCGATGCCGAACTTTAACGCTGCAAACTTGAGGACATACGGCTTGTACCGTTCCTCTACGCTCGACGTCCGTTTGGACGTGAATCTGATGGGGTGAACCGTCGTCACCTTCTCTCCGTTCGCTCGCATTGTTTTGAACCGTTGCAACAGTACCACTCCAAACCCATCTTTGCACCCGTCCGTGGTCAGTATGAATGGTGTGCCGTCGAACTTGGGGGCCCTTAGTACTGGTTCTGATGTTAGTACTTGCTTCAGCCATATGAATGCCCTTGTTTGCCTAGGTGTCCAGTACCGCTCGAGCAATCTATCTCTCAGATATTGCTTGTACTTTCGCTTGTTCGTTTTCGCATCTAGCCCTGGTATGTCTAGGTTCCTCTGCAAGTCTGTCAAAGGTGCCGCTATCCTCGCATAGTCTTTTACCAGAGAGCAGAAATACCCTGTTAAGCCTAAGAACCACATCAGTTCTAGCAGTGACTTGGGCATTTGCCACTTAGCGATTGCCTCCAGCTTCGCCACGTCTGGTTTGATTCCGTCTCTCCCTATCCGTGCGCCTCCGAAGACTACCTCTGTCATGAACAACTGCAGCTTTTGCGGGGACAGGGATATGTCCTTCTCACGACACCTGACTAGGAACGTGCGTAGCCATCCCAACAGCTCCTGGAACTCATCTCCTGCTATTCCGTTGTCATCTACAAACGTTTCGAGACCTATTTGCATTGCCAGGTTTTTGAAGGCTATCGCTGTCATGTCTGCGAAGCATGATGGTGCCCCCAGCAATCCCATGGGCATCCGCTGGTAGCACTGGTACCCCCTACCTTCCGTGTAAATACACAGGTATGGTTGGTCCTCTTCATCGACCTTTATTGCATAGAATCCTGACGCCAGATCCATAACACACACATACCTGTGCCCTGCTAGGCGCTGTTGCTTCGCCCTGATGTCTCCCTGGGGCATTGGTGCAACTTCCGTTACCTTGTTGAGCTCGTGGAAGTTCTGGCATACCCGCCATTTCTTCTTCCTCTCCTGGCTTGCCACCTCCACCCCTGCCGGTGCGTGTACTGGCTCTGCCTCTTGCCCGTTTTGACTCCTTTGCCCTTCGCTTTGCTCTGTGACTATTCTTCTGATCTCGTCCATCGTGAGACCCAGTGCTCCGTGTGCCTTTTGCGCTAATACCGTTGGATGTATCGCTCGCACTTCATCCGACCTGATGTCGTGTAAGATTCCTGCTTCGTTGAAC
This sequence comes from Pisolithus marmoratus, assembly GCA_024613145.1. Lineage (NCBI taxonomy): Eukaryota > Fungi > Basidiomycota > Agaricomycetes > Boletales > Pisolithaceae > Pisolithus > Pisolithus marmoratus. Next base: position 99,838 of record JANFAE010000372.1, read on the forward strand.
TCATCCAGTACTGGTAGGTACCACTCCTTCTGGGCTTGGGTTAGTGGTTTTTGACTGACTCTCAGCTGGAACTTAGCATCTTTGGGTATATTCAGGCGGAACTTTATGAACGGGACCGTCTTCACCTCCCTGACCGACAGCGCGAACGTGTCTGCGAACTCTGCCACCAGGCTTTGTACCTGTCTCATTTCTTCCGCTTGCAACGGCCCATATCTGATCGCCTTTAATATTGCTTCCACCCTTGGTGGGTAGAATGGGCCCTCCGTCCTCAACCTGGTGAACATGTCTACCGCCTTCTCCTCCTCTGCCAGGCCCACGTCGCAACCCTCTGTCATGTCCTTGTCTCCGCCCATCGCCTCCTCTTGCTCTTCTGCCCCTATCTGCCATACCTCTGGCCTTTCTCGCTCCCTGCTGTCCTTCCTTTCTTCGTACTCCCGTTCTTCTGGTGCTGTTGCTGGTACCCTCGCGGGTAGTACGTGGTTTGGTACCTCCCGATTAGCGTGGTTTGCGATTTCGACATAGCTCTTCCCCCATGGCAGCCGTATCGAGTCCCTGCCATAGTCGTGGACCGCCTTCATTTGGTCCAGCAGCGGTTTCCCTATGAGCATTTTCCACGATCCCCCGCTCGGGAACACCTCGAACGTTGCCTGTGCGTTTGCCTCCCCCCATCTTAGACTTCCTGACCACGTGCCGGTGGACGCTACCAATGACCCATCTGCCATCCTCAACACCTGCTTAGACGGTCCCAGTTCCTCTAACCTTCCCTTTACCCTGTTGTAAGTGTCGGTGTCGATCGCATTTATCATTGCCCCATTGTCGACCACGGCGAGGAACCTGACCCTTTCTCCCTTTGGTCCTTCTAGGCTCGGTACCGTTAGGAATGGTCGGCCCACCTGCGACTTGACTGGTTGGCCAGTCGCGTCCAGTGTGTACACGTCAGTAACTGTATTTTCGGGGCCCTGTATGATACTCGTGCATGACACGTCCTGACTCTGCTCTATCCCGTCCTTTCCTCTGCCTGCCTGGTTGATTGCCGATCCCCCCTTTTGCGCGTCCTCCCCTAGCCTCTCCTTCTTCTCTTCTTGGGTCTCCTCTGATGGATTTCCATCTGGGGCTGTCGACTGTCCGTCACTCTTCGCAGCCCCTAGTAGTTTCCCGTTGCCATCCACTCCCATCTGTCCTCCAGCTCGTTCTGCTCCATCGCCTCCGCCTGCCAGTCCTCTCCTGCTGCCACTGTGTATACATGCGGTACGGTCGTCTCTGCGCTGGCATCGACCTGCGGGTTGTTTGGCCAGATGTACTGCACCGGCATCGGGTTGGGTCTAGGTTGCGCTGCTCGCCTTAACATTCCTGCCACCAGTTGTCGCCATCTCGTTTCATGTGGCCATAATGTCTCCTTAGCGCTGCAGGTGTTGCCTACGTGAGGTGGGTCTGTGACCATGCTGCAGTTAAAACACTCTCCCGACCCTATTGCCGTCATTCTTGGTTTTAGTGGGTACGGTCGCTCGAGTGCTGGCGTCGTTCCCTCTCCGAACGTTCGATGCCATGCTGCTACGTCTGCTTCGTACAGCCATCTGCCTGCCTCCGTGTTTGCGCGATGGGGCACTGTCGATGCCTTCTCTAAAATTTGCGCTCTCGTCAGTGGGACTCTTTGCAGTAACGCGTTTCTGTTTGCCATGAACGGTACCACGTTCATTCTCGCATGTTGCCCCCAGTTTCCCGGCATCGTGTTCTCCCCTTCTGTGCGCAACCCCATTCGAGTCTGGTGGCTTTGTGTGACCTGACGTACTGCGAGCTGGCTGATTTGTTGGCGCAGTTCTGCGACCTCATTCCTCAATTCTTGCTCCCCTTTCTTCGCCTCCTTATTCCTCAACAACCTCTTCACTTTGACCTTCCTTACCGCGTCCACAAACTCCTCCCAACTCTCATACTCATCCTCCAACTCGTTCTGGAGAGTTGTTGGGGAGTCCTCCACCGCATACTCGATTAGCTTGCCCTCTGTATCTCCCATGCTCAATGCCAGTTTCATCACCTTTGTTGCCCAGACTATGTGCCCGTAATCCCCTCCATTGTCCGCTTCTATCCACCTTCTGACATCTTCTTCCCTCAACGTCAGCGCTCTGATGTGTTCTCTCTGCTGGGCTTTTGTCCATTTCGGCCTTTTGGCTGCTGGCCACCTTTTTAGGAATGCGGTCTTCAGCGTCGCCATGTCAACTTTGTCGCTCGCTGGTAGGTTTGTAAACCATTCGTCCGCATAACTCCCTGCTGCCAGTTGTAACCCAAACCGGTCAATCTTCATTGCTTCTGACCACGAGGATGGCAAAGATAACTGGAACTCTGTGAGCCAGTCTGCTGGTTCTACATTGCCCGTGTAGTCCCCCCGAAACAATGGTACGACCTTGGCCGTCTCGTTGATGTTGATGATCTGGTACGACATTGGAACGCTTGCTGGTAGAGGTGCTGAAGGTCCCGCTGGCGCTGTGGGCCGGTTGCCTTCTGTCTGCGTCGCTGTTTGTTCTGGTCTCGCTCTGAACAGTTCCTCCCCTCCTGGGAATAGTGGTGGAAAGACTGCAGGTCGCAGGCTGTAGTTTCGTGTGCCTGCTGTCGCACTCGTACTCCTAGTTTGTCCCCTAGTTCGCGTATGTGTTGCTCCTGTGGCAGTAGGCCTCCGTGGTGTAAAAAGGTCGAAATCTTCTGTGTCTGCTGCCGGCGAAGATGTAAGGCTGCTCTCTGTGGTTCCCATTGTAGGGAAAGTATCCTCCCTACCAGGATATTTCATTTATTTCATTGTTTTTACTTACTGATTTGTTTTCTTTTATCTTTTCTTGTTTTTTTACTTAGTGTTTGCACGCGTTGTGGCTTATGTAAGCCCGCGTGAGTACTTCGAGCATACTGTACATACTTAGAATAATAAGAGACGAGTTACCCCAGACGAGAAGCCGGAAATAAGACGAAAGAAGACTCGGAATATTACTTCCCCATCCCCAGACAGTCCCTAGACGTTATCACAGCTTTTATTTGGGTTTCTGGGCGCATTTTTGGTCTTTTCCCTGTACTCTTTGACCCTCCACCAGGCAACACCAGCCTCCTGGGACGAATTCACCACTCCTCCCCCACTAGGAGACTTTGGCCTATATCCCAAGGTCCTTTCAAAACAATCTCTACACCGTGCTGTTGTCCACTCGAGTTCTGCTTCCCCTTCCCTCTAATCCCCTAAGTCTCGCTACCTCCTCGAGTGTAGACTGCGGTAGACGCCTTTGTGTTTCTGGGGTTCGCGTTCCCCTCTCGTCACCAGATGAACTAGCCAGAGCTCCGAATGTAGCGTGTCCTCTATGCCCGATGCCTGGCTCTCTGCACAAGATGCTTGCTTACTAAGCTACGTTCGCACTTCAACTCCGTCCCTGAGCCCCGCCACTCGGACCCCTGGCACCCCCAACCCTGACTCTCCCACTCTGCCCTTCCCCGTTACAGTGGACGTGACGAAAAAGCCCTCGTTCGAAAGGTCTCGTTGAGTAGGATCAGAATCCCAAAAAGCGAGAGGTCCGGCATGTCGGTTCACGAGAAAACACATGTACAAGCTTGGAGGTAGGGGAGGAATAGGGTTACCAAGCAAAACAGCCCCCTCACGGTGGGCTCCAGATGTAAAGATGAGTGATAAAGAAGTGTGGGAGGAATCTAGAGTAGAGTCCAGTTGGAAGGGGTCTCAGTTCGACCCAGGAGGCTGGAGTTGCCTGGTAGAGAGGTCAAAGAGTGGAGAAAAAGACCAGAAATGCACCCTAAAACCCAAGAGAGACTCAAGAAAAACTTTATAGAACATCAAGGGAGGAGAAATAATATTCTGACCCCTCAGGCTCAGAATTCCATCTATCTCGTCTGTGGTGGTACATCAATTATTTTTTCTAAGTATGTACAGGCACTTGAAGTACGCGCACAGGCTTATGTAAGCCACAATGTGTCCAAACACAAAGTAAAAAGATAAAGAAAAAGAAAGAAAACAGACCAGTAAGTAAAAACAATGAAATAAAACAAAATACCTAGTGGAGAGGATACTCTCCCTACACTGGGCATACAACTGTATGTTTATAAACCAGTTTGCGAAGGCTGCAACCCTAATCGCCCCAAACAATAAATGGGTGAGAAAACTCACCCTGGCAACTGAACTTGCCCAGAAAGAAGAAAAGAACAAACCAAAGGCCATCCTTCCCCTGGAATTTGCCAAGTTTGCCTTGGTATTCGAAAAACCCTCTGATGGAACCCTTCCCCCCATACAATCCTATGACCATCCGATCAACCTGGTCGAGAACTTTGTGCCAAAAGTAGCCAAAGCATATCCTCTCACTCCATCTGAACAACTTGCTGCTGAGAAGGTTGTGGAGGAAAACCTCCAAGAAGGAAAGATTAGACTGTTGAACTCTCCTCAAGCGGCACCCTTTTTCTTTGTAGGAAAGAAGGATGGCAGTCTGAGACCATGTCAAGACTACCATTATCTGAACAAACACACAGTCAAAGATGCTTACCCACTACTGTTGATCTCGGATCTGGTCGACAAACTGAAGGGAGCCTCAGTCTTCATGAAGATGGATGTGTGATCTGGGTACAACAATGTCTGGATCAAGGAAGGAGACCAATGGAAAGCAGCATTTATCATGCACAAAGGACTTTTCAAGCCAACTGTAATGTTCTTTGGTTTATGCAACTCTCCTGCAACTTGTCAACAGTTCATGAATGACTCCTTCCAGGACCTCATTGCTCAAGGATGGTTGGTTGTCTATATGGATGACCTCCTGATCTTCTCAAATGATCTGGAAGAGCACCAAAAGAGGACCCTGCAAGTCCTCCAGAGGATGAAAGAACTCTTGTTACCACTGAAACTAGAAAAGTGCCAATCCAATCTCTCTGAGGTGGAATACCTTGGAATGATTGTCAAACAAAACACCATTGCCATGGACCCCATTAAGGTCCAGGGAATCGCAGATTGGACCACCCCCATGAAGGTCAAGGATGTTTGCTCCTTCCTAGGGTTTGCAAACTTCTATCAAAGATTCATCCCATACTACTCTGACATTGTGCAACCCCTTATTGACCTTACAAAGAAGAATGCAGCTTGGGACTGGTCAAAGAAGGCCGAAACTGCCTTCCAAACCCTGAAAAAGGTGTTCATGAGTGAACCAGTCCTGCTCATGCCTGACCCCTCCAAACTGTTTGCAATCTCTACTGATGCCTCCAAGTATGCCACTGGGGGTGTTCTTATGCAAGAAGACTTGAATGGACAGTGCCACCCATGCACTTTCATCTCTCAGTCATTCAATCCCACTGAGAGAAACTACAATATATATGACAGGGAGTTATTGGGGGTCATCCATGCCCTTAAAACTTGGAGGCACTACCTCCAAGGGACCTCTTCCCCTGTATGGGTTCTTACTGATCACAAGAACCTGACCTATTTCTGACAACCTCAAAACCTGAACTGCTGCCAAGCACGCTGGCTCCTAGATCTCGCCAATTTCGACCTTTCCTTCACACATGTACCAGGAAAGGAACTTTGTGCACCTGATGCACTCTCCTGCCGACCTGATCATATCCCCGATGAGGAAACTGACAACAAAGGAGTTACACTTCTCCCCCAAACCCTGTTTGTAAGGATCATTGACACTGCCCTTTCATCTAAACTTGCAGAGTCATCTACCAAAGGCCATGTAGTCCTCATGGCCCTACAGGCTATTGAAGGAGTAGACATGCCCCTTCCCTTCAAGTCAAACCTCTCTGACTGGCACTTTGAAGAGGGGATCCTCTTCTACAAGGATTGAGCCTATGTCCCTGAGAACCCCACCCTCTGCCAACAAATTGTTGCTTGGCATCATGACCACCCCTCCACTGGACACCCTGGTGTCCTCAAAACAAGACAGTTGCTCTCCACAGAGTACTGGTGGCCTGGAATGGCCACATTCATCTGCAAATATGTTGAAGGGTGTGCAGTGTGTCAGCAAAATAAGGTTAATACTCACCCCACCACCCTGCCCCTCACCCCAATTTCCTCCACTGCGACAAGGCTGTTCCAACAGATTTCCTGTGACCTTGTCACTGATCTCCTGGTAAACTCTGGGTATGATTCCCTTTTGGTCGTGGTAGACCATGAGCTTTCAAAGGGGGTAATTCTTGTCCCAACCACAAAAAATGCCTCTGCCCTCGAAATCACAACCCTCCTTTTCAAAAGAGTCTTTTCCTGGTTCAGCCTGTATGACAAAATTATATCTGATCGAGGCCCACAGTTTGCCTCCACATTTGCAAAAGAACTGGCTAAACTCCTCAGATACTCCCTGGGACTCTCCACTGCTTATCACCCTCAGACTGACAGAGAAACTGAACGTGTAAACCAGGAGGTTGAAACCTATCTTCAGATCTTTTGCCAAAACAAACCATCCTCGTGGGTTCAACACCTACCCATGGCAGAATTCACTCACAACCACCAACCCCACTCCATCACTGGTCAACCCATTCTACCTCATGTACAGCTATGAGCCAAAACCCCTACCATCCCTTATTGTCGAATCAAAGGTCCCAGCTGCCAAAACAAGAATAGCCAAACTCCATAAGGCACAAGAAGAAGCCCTTGCGGCCCATGACCTTGCCCGAAAGGCAATGAAGGACTGCTTCACTAAACCCTTTACCCTGTTCCAGAAAGGAGATAAGGTCTGGCTAGAAGCTCGAAACCTGAAATGTTCCTATGAAAATAGGAAGTTCGCACCAAAACGGGAAGGACCCTTCATTGTCTCTGAGGTTCTTTCCCCTGTCACTTATCACCTCAACATTCCCATGTGATGGAAGATCCACAACATGTTCCATGCATGCCTCTTATTGCCCTATCGCAAAAACACCATACATGGACCAAACTTCCCATCTCCACCCCCTGACATTGTAAATGAAGAAGAGGAATACAAAGTGAAAGCAATCATTGGCCATAAATGACTAGGCCAAGGACATGCATTCCTCATCAAATGGAAGGGATACCCTGTTTCCGAAAACTCATGGCAAAGTCCCAGGCACCTTGAACATGTGGCAGACACCCTGTCTGCCTATAAAAAACAGTCCCCAGAGACTTTCCCCCTCAGAAACAAATCCCACCTCGAACAACCAGAAACATCTCTCTCACCTCAATCATGCCTCCTCGTTGCTCCTCCGCCCCAGTTGCCTGTCGCATCTCCCCTGCAACTCACCACCCTGCCCCCTCCACCCATCGCTTATGCATCCCAGCCAAAGAAGGGATGCTTAACACCTACCAGGTGTTCCTCACCGACCCCTCCTCCTACAACCCCATCATGTGGGAGGTCGACACTGACTCCCCCCTCGACTTAGTCTATCACATTGCCCTTCAAGGGTTCAGAATTGAAAATGTTGCCTGCTATGTCAAAAGACAGGGCCCCCATCTAAGCTTTACCTGCACCATCCTTGAGGAGATCTCAAGGGAACAGATCCCATTGATCCTCCACCTGTTCAATGTACTCGGAGGAGCTGACCTCATCCACAATGTCTGCCAACATACTGCCCCCATTACCGCTCTCCCCCCATCCCAGTATAGAAACTTGTCATCCTCATCCTCATCTCACTCCCCACAGTTGTCACCTTCCCCACAAAGGGTTCGCCCCCATGCCTGTTGTTTGTCCCTGTCCTCCCTGTCGTTGTCCACATCCCCAAACATGGCAGACCCTCAAGAGGTGTTTGGCCTCTCAGGAGAACAGGTCGCTGAACTCCTCAGCCAAACTGAGGAGGCTCACCAACCCCCTGCTATCCAAAGCCACCCTCACACTGCCATAGACACCGAGCTTGGGGTGCTCACCCATTCTCACCTGTTGTACAATGAAACCTGCTTTATTTGTCACCACCTCAGTCATATCCAAGTAAATTGCCCCACCGATGAATGTCCCATCTGTGGGATGAACCCTCCTGGTCACACCCAGGCAAACTGCCCTGCTCGCCATCGTTCCCTTGAGGAACACTTTGCTGTCCCCATCATCGAAGAAGAACAGACTCTCATTGCCAAAGATAGTGACTACAACCCCTGAGACAATGATTTTGATTTCAACAATGATGCCATTGCCAACATGACTGGCAAGCCCTATGGCAACTCCCATTTCTGAAAGGTGGGAAACCAGTGGCTTCCCCCATACGAAGGGGGTAATGTTACAATTCACACATTACCATGGGACTTTCTTTCTCCTCTCGACTGTTTGGTACTGTAGGCTTTGTTCTATGCATTTCCTTTCTGTTCCTTTGACTCGTGCTTTGGCCTGGCCAATAGCAGTATCTTCTCTTGACACACGTTCAACTCATGTGGGACTCTGGCCAATGGCCTTTATCTCTCTAGCTACATGAGGTCGCCTTGAGGCCTCTTCCCCTGTACTATATATAGTCACCTCTAGTCTTGAGTAGACCCTCAGACTAGAGCTGCCCAATCTACTGGCTAGTTCCTCAGAACTTCAAACTTGAGCCTCTCAGCTCTCATTCAGAACTATGATAAATCCTTCAGACAGAAGGTTACAACCCTTGTGTTGTAGAACGACTATTTGAGCTTGACCTACATTACAGACTTCAGTCTTAGTGTAACAGTTTGCACTGTAGAAATGAATCCTCATCCTGTCAAGAGGATCACTATTGTCCATAGTAACATCATTATCACTTCCTTCATCATCCTGGTCGCTCCACACACTTTCTAGGTCAGGAATATCATCATACTGGTCATCAT